>JAWPHD010006976.1:0-136176 GCA_037043455.1 Cyrtodaria siliqua
AACTGTCAGTAGTGAGAATGAGCTGTTTCAATGCGTCACAGGAAATTGAACAGCAATACAAAGAATCAGTCAGTATGACAAACGGCAACGATCATCTAGAACTGTCATTGATCTTCCCATAGTCCAACAGACCCCAAGTGGAAGCATACAGACTACCAAAGACAACTTTCGACCCGGAATCATGTTTCAAAATTGTGTGTTTAACCAAGCAGTCCACTTTTAACTTTAAACAGTTTCATACATTCGTGTTGAAGAGTGACTAAGCAAGCTATATAGCTTAGTCGATTTGTTTTATTAATGTTGCATGCAGAGGTGTTAGTATATAGTAAATATTTTTCATCTTAGGAATGGGTCGGACACAACTTGTTCTTGCTTCTGGTGAGTATGTAAATGGAAAAACAGGGACATAGGCCTATATAACCATTTTCTTCATTATGTTACATTGCCTAATTGTGCCTAGTCCTATACAATTTATGTTTATGTATTGAAATTTAATAAACTAATTTCCGTTACATTTTACAGACGTCTTATTGTGTTCGCTTTATCTATTAAAACAATGTTTTTTTGTTTTTTTATATATAGTAACACATGTAATAAACAGGTCATATGAGGCCCTCGAGCTAAAGCTCTCGGGCCTCATATGGCTATCTCGGGCCAATATCACAAAGAGGCACACCTACCCCAGTTAATAACCTCTATATATTGACCGGGCGCCCAGTCCGATAGCTATATTAACGGACGTGTGAAAAAAACGACGTCAAAATAAATCATGAAACGTATTGATTTAATTTATTGGTCAGATTCGGTATAATATAACAGATAATGTATGGTGCTGAGGTCCATATGAAGTTTATGGACTGGGCAGTCAGACCTAGAACGTTATATGGACCTCAGCTTCGCTTCGGTCCTTATAACATTCTAGGTCTGACTGCCCAGTCCATAAACTTGCATATGGACCTCAGCACCATACATTATCTGTTAAATATACACGGCGCCGAAGCGCTAAAATCTTGTTTCCTTTCTACATGTTTCTTACTTCAGTTTCCAAACTCCACCCCCTAAAAACAGTTCTCCCCAAATTAAGAAAGATCACGTGACAGCGATGTCCAGTCAATACCTTCGGACTCGCCCCCTAAATGTGAAACCATATACCTTGACAACGTCACGTGATCATATGTGTAATTTAGATAATTGTTAAAATGCGTAATAAATGACATGTTAAGCATGTTAAGCAGATGTCAGTTATAAAATCAAATTCACGCTAGATGTGAAACAAGAAATAAAGAACATGCAACAATATTAAATTGAAATACATATTATATACAGTTAATAGACAACAGAGTAATATATTCTTTGCGACATTCTCAAGTTCTAAAATGGGTAAGAGTCTCAAGATCTAAAATATTATTCAAACTACTTTAATTGTTAATTTCACTTGTTCACATGAAGATTTTGTTTCAACTTTACATTTCATTTAACGACTCAATACTTCAAAATCATCAAAATAGATTACATTAACACAAACATGAATGTTACACTCTAACACAAGTGTTAGCGATCATTAATAATAATAAAGAACAAGAGGTCTATGCGATCCAGTAGATACTCTACAAGCTAAACATAATCTTATATCAATAGGTTTCATTTCCATCAATACTTCAAATGCAAAACAAAAAACACCCACACCCAAAGTTTAAACCCACGACCCACGCTAACAATATTAAAAAAAAGAACGGAAAACAAAAAAGATTTCTGAGAAGAAGCTTTTTTAAGATTTTCTCTGTTTCTCTATATAACTCTATGTAAAACTGTGGCCCCATCGGTGCTTATATATCAAATGAGTTTCATTTCATTCCCAGCGTTATAGTTGTGCTATGTGTACATGTTGTTCATTCCCAGCGTTATAGTTGTGCTATGTGTACTTGTTGTTCATTCCCAGCGTTATAGTTGTGCTATGTGTACATGCTGTTCATTCCCAGCGTTATAGTTGTGCAATGTGTACATGTTGTTCATTCCCAGCGTTATAGTTGTGCTATGTGTACATGTTGTTCATTCCCAGCGTTATAGTTGTGCTATGTGTACATGTTGGTCATTCCCAGCGTTATAGTTGTGCTATGTGTACATGTTGGTCATTCCCAGCGTTATAGTTGTGCTATGTGTACATGTTGGTCATTCCCAGCGTTATAGTTGTGCTATGTGTACATGTTGGTCTCTACTGCAAGCATACATGACAATACAATAACTTATAATGTTCCTTCTACAAAAAAAGTTTGCAATCGTTGAGATTGAAGTGTTATAAAAAAATAAATATATATCTTATGTTATACATGTTATATGCGTTATATCCATACACTTCAGGAATACTCGTGGATTATTTTAAGCGAGTGCTCTATCGCATGTGTGTTAAATTGAACCCTTTGCAATACATAAATATATTCAAAATGTCTAGACATTTACTAAATATGTGTAATACATTTGAGGAAATGTTTAGTACACGTTACGCTTCTTAAAATTAAAACGGAATGCAATAATAGTTAGATAGTCGTGTGAGGCATATACAATGACGAAGAGTTGTTAAAACAAGACCCATCTCACCTAACGTAGTCTATAAAAGTTACGAAAAAAAATGAATATCAAACGGATCTGTCGATTGTATATTAAATTGTCTCATTGTACGCTGTCTGGCCCTTTCTTTGGCAATAATGACTGGCTCGTCGCAGTTGTAATGCAGTTTAATACCTTCCGTGGATTTAATTGTTTAGACTATACCACTTTACCATTTGGTTAACAATGTTATTTTAAAGACGTTGCCTATTGTAGCTTGACAATACAATAATTTGGTAAAATAAATAACTTATAAACATAGATGTAGTTTTATTTTTCTACAAGTTCCATACAACGATATATTTTGTTTTATTATACCTCACTCAAAATTCTCTATGTAATTTCCCCATTCCCGATCAGTCAACAATTGGTAATGTTTCATGGTAATGTTTCATGGCAAAAAAAAAAAAAAATTGTTTCAAGTTCTTTATTGTTGTTAATAAAAAATAATTGCTGATTAAATGAATTTTGATGTTTGGTATAATAAAATAAATATCACATCCCATGGAGGGTGATAGAACATATTGTCAACCCTCGATGTGGTAATGTCCACCTCGGCTAAAGCCTCGGTGGACATTACCAATCTCGGGTTGACAATATGTTCTATCACCCTCCATGGGATGTGATATTTATATAATGTTGAAAATGACGAAATCTATTTTCACAATATACGTGTTTAATCGAAATATACAGGATGACGATACCTTTGGTCTAAGAATTTGTTTCGTTTTTTTATCTCAAGACTTACAAAGAAATATAAAAAGATCACTTGTTATAACTCTTTTCATAAAATGGTTGAAATATCCCAACGAAATACAATACTTAATGTGCGTATGCATACTTCTCTTAACCATAGTGATTCTTAAGACACCTTTCCGAACTGCAATCACATTTATATTTGAGCGAATGCAAAGTACAATAGGTAATAACAAGTGTGAGAAAAGCCCATGTAGCCACTCAAACTTCTCTGAAATACAATGGAACACACGGCCAATGTTTGTTTGTGGGATCTCTGACCTACGGACAACAGAGCGCAGGTAATGAGTTGTATTAATATCTCAGTTATACATCTTGATCCTAAAGAGCAGGTTCATATTTTTCTCGGTGCTTGCAATTTTGAATTCGAAACTATGCTATATACTAAAAGTAATCTGGAATTATTGATGCTAAACTCGGTTCACCATTTGTATAAATTATGGACATCTTATAACTCGGCGCTCCCATTAAATTGCATTTGTATCAATCATATTATATGATGCGTCATCTTACCGAGATTTGCCAAAGAGTTTAATACGGCCGTGGTGTGCCTTAATGGCACACCTAGTGCCGTAATGGCCCGAGGGCCATGTACTAGGTGTGCCATTATCGACAAAAGGCACACCACGGCCGTATATTTGCCTTTTTATTACATACCTTACTATAAATGGAGAAGAAAAATAAGAACAAACAGTGCCCCTTTATGACAAAATACGTCGACATGTTTACAAAACGGTGTACATTAAACATACAAGTAGCATAAGATGCAAACACTTATTTGGCAAATAAATACATTACATTAAAGTAATAATTTACGTTAAGTTAGTTTTCTCCCTTGTCTTTCGCTTTAATGATATATTTCAAAGCTTCAAACGTTTATTTACTGGGAGTGAAAATTGAAATTGCAGTTGAGATTTCAACGTCCGCTCCTCAGCCATAGCGCGCCAATATGACGTCTTTGTATTGCTTGACAGTCTGTTGCTACTGTGCCGATTTTCCATAATCCATAATGGCACAGTGTGCCGATTATGGATTTAGAAACAAGACTGATTATCATTGTTTTTTCTACTAAAATGTGTTACTATTTATAGTAAGGTATGTAATAATGCAATTATAATGAATTAGCACGAATATGAGATTCTATTTATCTCGTAACTCATAACATCAAGAAAGGTATCAGACTCGGAATATGTTCATTAAAGTCAAAAACATATATTAAAAGTATCATCATGATCATTGTGTCCTTCATTTTTACTCGAAGTCTTAGTACTCATCTAGATATATGTGTTTAAGGGCACGAAATTAGATCTGACGGATCAAATGTAATAATAACCATTCCATTGGATTTCGTCAGTCTATATCTTCTGCTTAGTCTGCACAGTAGTCTGTTGATGAGATTACCAACAGGCTTAACCGGTATTCTACTTTAAATCCGCGCAGATTATGCTTGATGATCCAAAATAACCTACGTCACATGACGTCGTAAAACTAGCCCTAAAGAGATATCATTGTCGTTTAGTTATACCACTAGTGTAATTATGTCATATATTTTTTATACTCAAAGAAGCCGTTTTGTGAGATAAAGTGGATAAATAACCAATCTATTCTGGTAAAACTCTAATGAACTCTATTTCTAATGCATAGTAATGCTTAATAAGAACCCACAAGCTTCACGCGTCATATCGATGCGATGTTCTTTTGAATTGAATATATTTCAAAATAATCCTCATTTTCTATATAAAAAGAGTAGTTTATCTGGAATATCGAAAACAGAGATATGTTTCAAAAGACCAAATGCCATGAGTGTGTCTAGTTCGTGCTTCATACATCATCATTATTGATACATATCATTCAATAATTTAAAAGCGGAAATTCACAAATTCCAAGCCTTAAAGACGAGTGTTCCGAATTAACCGTATTTAAAGGCAATAAATAACCAAGACGGAAGACGAAAACCCAATTTATATTAGAGAATTACATATTTACATGAACATGAAACGCAGTATGATGTTCTATTAATGTTTGATGTGAATTGTCATCCCTACTTTTCCACAAGATCGGTATAGTCTCTTATTATTGAAACAGCCATATGTTCTATTCTGAAACGTATTTTAGATAATTTATGAATTCAATAATAACGTGAATCCATACAAGTACAAGTTGTATTCATGTTTTATATGCCCCGTGTGTTTCCGGGGCCCCCGTTTGGTTCCGGGGCAAATATTAGGCCACTACAGATGCCGTTGGAGAGGTAGGCCCACCCCACACCCACCAAATTCATTTGATTATTTTATAATTTTTTGTTCATGCTCATTTAAGGTCTTCATCATGACCCCTGCATTGTTTCAGGTGCCATCTCGCTCACATCGCTAGAGCAGTGGCAGAAAAACAATAAACGGTCAGATATATATAACCCAAAACGTGAGCGGTGTAGTTAGCAGTTTTGAGAAGTGTACATTGTCGAATTAGTTATTTATAATTTGGCGTGATATTAACTCATCATCAATTGCTTAGCATTTGTAGCATCATAATAATATATTCACAGAAAGAACAGAATCCAGAAAGAGTTACGAAATGCATGCGGATGTTTTCATTCTGACTGCTGGTTCCTTAAATATTTAGGTACTCTTCTGCATTTTTTCAAATACAACAAAACAATAGTTATCAAATAATGTTCATTGACCTAATGCTTATTCTTTATGAAAATTCTTTGGGAACAGTTTGGTAAAAACAGTTTAAGCAGGTTAAGGGCTGATTTGAATATAGCTTGGTGCCATCCCGACGTCCAGCCGTCTATAAAATAATTAAAATATAATCTGGTACCAACCCAGAATCCAACGTATAGAAACGGGGTTTAGTTCCGTATATACGACACATTAAAAATCCTCTTGCTAATAATATGCATAAGAAAGTGACATTATTAAAGTATACAGTCATTAAAATGAAAAGATATAAAAGGAATAGGTTGAAATTGTATAGCAACTGAAGAAGGCCCTCGGGCTGAAAAGTTTTTTACGGCAGGATATTGTTATCCGGGTAAAATCTTATATTAACCTATATACAGTGCGTATAGACAGACATAAATATACAGCTTGGACTCGATAATTTGGCGTTGTTGTGGTTCAAACCAATACAATAATATAAACACACAGGTAAAACAGATGTTGGACTATACGTAGAGTACTTTTAGTAATATTATACTTTACTTAAATGTAAACTGACGTATCGAGCGCATGGCGCAGCGGTTAGTAGTCTGACGTTGTAATCATTATAAAGTAAACCGCAGTGGTTCGAATCTCTCTCGGGTTTTTTGTTCCGTTGTCTTTTGTGACAGTTTTCACGTTAATAGTTTTATCTTTTTCTTCGTGCATGTGTACAGACACAGACACTGGCTTTGAATGTTAGGTTATACATGAATGAGACATATTTATTATTATATTTCATATGCTAGATATGTTCATGACATGAATTTGTTCAGAAATTATTGTAACAATAATTGTGCTTATATGTTTTATTAAACAAAACAGATACCACATGCAAAGAAAAATGAAAATATTTGAATGATGTAAATATATTTTTTGCACAATAAAAAAGTGAAACATATATAGTACCTACAAAAATGAGTGTCCGTCAAATGATTTGAACCCTACACTAAACGTTAAATGATTGACAGTCCACAAGTCTGACCACTACACCACGTATTCGTACATGCGTTTTGTATTGCAGTCTTGTTACTTAATTATTTAAACACCCCAAGTCAATGATAATGTTACGATGGCTTACATTGGATATATAAAACAAAGTACTGAAAGTACTGAGAATGCAAGGTTTGAGACTGTATGAATATTTGCACGATTGCTGGACATTTAAAATTTCCATAAATTTGACATAGTTTTATCCAACTATATATCCGACCTACAAAAATCTTAGAGGGTCGATACATCACAAATATATTGTAATGAATTGTCATTAAACTGTTTCAAATCTAGACTAGAATATTATTTTATGAAATTGCTGATGGATAGACAGATTTGTGTTTTATGGCCAAACTGTCACTCAAGATTACATCCATGTCTTAAATTATGTCATTTACAGAGTGGCGTGTATTAAGTAGTCTTCTGGTTACAAGATGCACAAGGAGGGCCTGTATCACTCTACTGGCTTGAATACTCTAAGGCCTACTGGAAAACAATTTTTAAAAAAACAAGGGCTATAACTCTGATGTGTCTAGTCTGATGCAACTGGTTTTGAACTTGTCCAAGCTTGTATTAATATAAATATATTGACTAAATTTAATAAATATCGAATGAAAGATATGTTCAAGAGGCAAATATAGGACATTGTCACTAAATCAAGGGCAATAACTATCGTGTTTATTATACGATATATGTAGTTTTCAGTATGGTACACGCTTTCGTTAATATAAAGTCTGTGACCAAGTTTGGTAAAGACCGGATGCACAATGAGTGGGCTATATTAAGAGTTCACAAGGCATAATATAGGATTTTCCATTAAATCAAGGGCAATAACTCTGAATTTTATTAACCGATATGGGTTGTTTTCAAACTTGTATGAGCCTTCATTAATATAAAGACTCTGGCCAAGGTCGGTAAGGATCGGATGCAAAACGAAGGGGCTAGTGTTCGAAGCAATGCAAATTATAGGATTTTCCATTAAATCAAGGGCAATATTATCCGATATGGGTGGTTTTCAAACTTGTCCAAGCTTCCATTAATAGAAAGACTCGAGGAATTTCCATTAAGTCAAGGACAATAACTCTGGCGTTCATTATCCAGTATAGATAGTTTTCAAACTTGTCTGACCGTTGATTGATATAAAGACTCTGACCAAGCTTGGTAAATATCGGATGCACAGTGAAAGTGCTAGTGTGTTCACAAGGCAAACTATTGGATATTTTATTAAATCAACTTGTGTTCGAACTTGTCCGAGCTCTCATGGATATCAAGATACTGACCAAGTTTGGTAAAGATCGGATATATAATGAAGGTGTAACAACAAAAGGTCAAAGGCCAAATGACGGACAATCGGTTACAACGGCTTTAAATCTGTTACAATGGTAGGAAGTCACAAGTGTTATGGGACTTACTATGCATATTAAATTAGAAGCTAGTTACTGCTGGGCAAGTTTTTCCCCCCAAAATATTGACTCCAATAGTCAAGGAAGGAGAAAATAAGGGAAAAATTAATCATATTAAAGACTTTGATGAAATTGTCAACAGACATATAAGACCGGTGAGAATGGTAGAGCAACTATTATTAAAGTAACAAAGTAATTTCTATGTACATTTTGTAGACAGACATTCTATAATCAGGGGTCAGTGGCGTAACCTAGAAAACGTCTTCTGCTGCAGGGACAAATAACTTAACAAGAGGCACTACCCGTTGATTCAACTTCCCTATGTCTGTCCCACACACTGAAAAGAAACTTCACTGTAGTATTTACTGAAAAAAAATGCAAATTTATAGGTGAAAAAAATAACTGAAATTGACTATAAGTAAATACACAGGAAAAAGTGGCCATACCTTTGATAAAAAAAAAAAAAAAAAACAGAAACAGAACAGAACCTAGCTGATCAAACACGGGCTTTCCAAATTGGATGACGGCATGTTGTTAAACCTTTCCGCGTTGACTGAGACAGACAATGATTGATTTCATTGTAAAAAAACTTAACCAATGCGATCAGTGAAAAAAAAAGGTTTTTTAATAACATAGAGACACTTGTTAACGTTTTTGCACAACAAGACCTTGAACTCTAAAATCTATGAAAGTTTTGATCAAATCCGATCTTTGCGCGAATCACAGAACTAATAACAAATTTTATTAATATGTCTGTGCGCGAATATATGTATAGTCGCTGTCAATCGAAGGTGCGCGTGACGTCACATCGTATTTCTCTCTTGGTGAGAAAACCTTGCAAAACAATCGCTTGAAAAAAAATCGCCCACAACTCATACATAATGAGCTTTTCGTAGAGTTTCTCGATCTGTTTATTTGCATTATAGTTGTTTTCAGCATCGAATACGTTCATCTAGCATAGATCAGCATACATGTACGACCTGAAACCTCGATTTATGAGAAAAAATGTAGGTTATCCGCCAGATGGCGATGAGGAGGCGCCAAAAGCAATGGCTATGAATGCAAGTTGAAAATCAACCTTGCATTCAATAAAAATTGATTATAAACCTAAGTGTGCAGAATGCATAACAAAATAAATTCACAAAACAGGGGCACACGTAAAACACTGGGTGTGAGACATACTAGGCATGGGACCCTTACGAGACATTTTCAAACGTCAACTTTGGTCAGACACCCACACCTCCACCCTCGCCCCATAACCCACCATAACATTGGGCGCCTAGAGAGCCACAACGCATGTTTCCGCAACAGCGTAACATTATTTTGATCAAACATAGCAAGTTTTGATGCAAAATAGCAACTTCCCAGAGAAATTACTAAACAAAGACAAATAGTTACAACATACTGCTTAAGCATATTACTCAACATTAAACGTGTTGTCTATACGGCTTGAATGTTTTTAAATGTCTCATTTTGATAGTTGGAACTCAAGTTTGAATTAAATAGCGTTAAACACATTTGATTTTATACATTATTTATTGGTTTACCATTGTTTTAAATTGTACGTCTGAACTGATGACAAAATGCAGTCTTTTTGCACAAGAGTTTGATGGAAATTCATAATCAACATTAGCCAATGACCATTACTATATATTTGAAATCTTGTTTGACTGAAGGCTATATATATGTCAAACGAGTTTATATTAGGCAGTGTATATATTGCAGTTGTACGTAAAACCACAAAAGGCAGTAGAACAGTGATTCCGTCATGATATCACAAAATATTGCATAACATAAATCCACTGGACAAATCTATCATTTAAGAAAGTATCGTTCACGTGTTGTTGGCCTTGACTGACAAAACTTTGTTCTTTAATACAGCGAAATGCCATTTAAACATATTTTACTGTTGTAATACACGTTTGCAACAACGCTGCAGCACTTTACTTGTCTTATTCTCTGAAATAGGAAGGTAATAGTCCGAAATATTGTTTTAACTATTGTAATAAACGTATTACAACAGTCATTTTAAACTGTTTTAATAATTGCAATGTATTTCATTTTTAAGAATAGGCAGGCACAAACGATTCCTAGTTTTACATCTTTCATCTCATATATAACAAAAATTGAAAATGTAAAACGTATTATAGCCAATTCTAAGGACAAACTTGCATACCATTTAAAAAAAATGGGAAATCTTAAATTTAAATACAGAAAATTGACAGACAGTATTCGGCAAAAAATGCTCTAACCTTTTTTAAATCAAAAGGTTTCTCTCTATCTCTCTCACCCTCCCTGTCTCTCTCTCTCCCTCTCTCTCTATCTCTCTCTCTCTCTCTCTCTCTCTCTCTCTCTCTTGTCTACTGTCTTGATATATATTTTCCTCCTTTCCCGCTTGTACGTTTTCCAGTACTTTATATTTCTCTCCTTTTGAATATGACATAACTGGGAGTGCATACATGTGAAACGATACTTTGATACTGTGGTACCAGTATTTAAAGATGAAATGTATCATATTGCTATATTATGTTAATTATGTAATGTAAGAAACCATATGTTATTATGCATATATGTATTATAAGAAATAAAATTATTGAAATATAAAAAAAAAAAAAATAATAAACTTATTACATGCCAGCTACAATCTAAAATATGTAAAAAGATACACATACTTGCCGAAAAAAATGTCTACATCGAAAATGCTATGTTAGATAACATTGCTGCGGAAACATGCGTTGAGGCTTTCTAGGCTGTTTTATATTTAAGAAATAATAAGTACGTACTTGTATTTTATCGGTAAGTAATTAAATCACGAGTGCGGGGAATTAATGGAACAGCCGTATTTTACCGTAAAATAACATACAGTTTTATCTCTTCTTTGTGTATATGAAAGACTGCGCAGGTCGTGTTAGAATCATATATGCATGGTCATCTTTGTGTTATACTTCTATTGTCTATTATTGCTGCCTAGTTTGTTAGAGGATATTAACTGGTTGAGATTTCTTTATTTACCCTTTCCCGATTTAATGGGATGACTATAGGGTAAGAGTGAGGTTTGGTGCAACTTATTTAAACTTTCAGCCGTCACGTTGCCACTGACCGTTCCATTGCGGTAGTCCTGTAGTAAACAATTTTATATTGTGATGTCGCATACCTTGTCTCTTAATGATCCTTGTAATTGGTGTTTAATTAACTTCTGACATTAATAATTTGCCCAAACGTTTCCATTCATACTCGTTCATCTAACATTATCACGACATAGACCATTCGGTCATCTAACTAACTGCTTTTTTTTACTTTTATACCGATTTTTATCACAACAGGGCATTTGGCTATCGAACTTAATCACAACCTGGCTTATTCGGTCGTATTAGTTTTCACACCGTATAACCGGCAATCACCAAGTCGGGTGTTGTTTCAAATCGGTTCCGATTTTTACCCGATGAAGAAACGGTAGGTATTTTTATTTTACCTATACCTATGCAACTGGTTTAAACCCCCAACGGCCTTTTTTGCCACTGACTGTTCGAAGGCGGTAGCCCTATTGTAAACCCTTTTTTGTGTTTGTGATGTCTTAATTGGCCTTTCATTCAATTTTAAATTTGTTCTTTGCTTCTGTTTGTGTTTGTGGTTGACTGTCGTCCTTGAATGCTACTTTTCCTGTTCGATTTATATATATATATTGATTTATATTACAAACATTTTTCGTCGTTGTGGGATAATGAATTGACAAAATCATTGGTGCAAATGACAACACGTTTTATTCGGTCAGACAGGGCTCTATATTATACGGCTCTAACAGACAAGGTTCTCCTAGACAATCTCTCCTAGACAATGTTTAAGTGTGTATATGTATACACATTTTATCCATGCACGCAAATATGACGTAGCCTTAAAAACTCGTCAACAAAATAATTACAAAAACTTCCTTGAACCATAATTAAAACAGATGAGGTATCTATAAACATTAATTAAATAATATTAACCCTTTATCGTGAATCACTTGTCCCTAAAAACAGCCATCCTTGAATGCCACATCATGTCCCCACAATTCAAATGACAACTGTGACCGCTTTCTGACCGTGGCCGAGTTTTTAAGCATTTAAAATCAGTTCACACAAAATGTCAGCGCTATATTATATTATAGTAACTTTAAAGAAGATCAAATCAACAGACTAAATGATATCTGGTTCGGTAGTATAATTAGTATGAGCTCGAGGAATCTACATGTTTGAAAAGTGGATTCGCACTGGTGTGCATAGATTTATCAATAAAAGGAATGAACGTCCTGTTTCCCTTTTTATAATCAATATACAAAAACTACGTTGAATTATATGACTTTGACGCATTACCCCCGAACAAAGATAAAAGTATAACTAATTATTATATTTTTTTCATAAATCACGAACGGTAAAGTCATATAACAATTAAAATCAAAACCTACAATATTAAGGTAAAATAATATATAAGTGTATATTTATGTACAATCATTGAATCACCCCGCTAATTAAGTGTCTTATGTACATAATCACTTAATGTTCATTGTTGTGTGTGGACTTGTTCAATATAATGACACTAATGTTAGAATTCAAATGTTCATTTAAACACAACATGGATGTGGTCACGTATTTGAACACATCGTGGGTATGGTCGTTCAGGAACCCATAGGTCAACACTGGAAACGCGTGGGTAAGTCATCGCTGGTAAGCGTTGGTAATGTTACGTCATCCCTCTGATTCGTCATCCATCTGGTTCAACGTGCAATAAGTAGCACCTGCCACTTGAAACGTTTGTAATGTTAACTGCTTCGCCGTCAGGGTGGTTCACCGATAAGCAAGTAATGTATCTGCTAATTTACGTTGATACGCAGACAACATGATGCACCATATTAACTCTGGTCGTACCCTAGATTGGTTTTCTCTTTAGCTGCAACTACTATGGTTGTTCAATACGATTCTGGATACATCCTGAGATGTTTATTATTTTGTATGTGTATCTTTAGTTAGTTTCTCAGGATGTGGACTTTATTGTTAGAGATTTCCTTTTGATGGGATGTAGTTTTGTTTACACTGTCTTGTCTATTTGGGCGCTGAAGACAGGATAATAGCGAGGATTGTGCGCATATAAAATCGATTCAAGCTAACCAGTAGGCCTTATTGCCTACTGACCGTTCCAAGTCGGTAACCCTGTCTTCACCACCCTTTCTGTTGTTTTTTGTCTCTTTCATTGTAGTTTCAAATCCTTGTTTGCAGTACAGTGCGGACCTACGATGCCATTGCGTTCGGACGCTGTGGTTTCTATAGGACCCTATATATCATTTTGCTAATGTATTAATTTTTAACCCTGATATATTACGTATCTGAAAAATCATTTCCGTGATATCTAGGTCTCTCAGCAATCTTATTGTTGGAGTTACTGTATAATTGCTATAATTTCCGAATGTTCCGATCAGGGTCATGCATTCTAAACTCGCGATGCTTGATGGTTTACATCAATTGTTCCGTAAGAGGGGTTATAGTTAATTCGGTCGATGGATTATTTGTATCCTTACAGTTAATATGGAATATCAATTATCCTATCGTCATAACAAAATAACTGTTCTCAGCTACAAAAATAGCATTAGGGAGGTCCATATAGTTTAAATATAATCCACAGTGCTTGCTTGAGCGTTCCTTATTTCGGACGGAAAGGTTAACAATGCAATCACTTGACTGATATACATTCAGAATTCCGTGTCGCAAATTACATGAATTTAACAAGGGATCTCTACAGAATTCTGCTTCGCCTTCTGATAATAGAAAGTACAGCGTTCTTTCTCGGTTAATTGCCAGAAATGGACTTTCAAGTTCGTAGAATGCAACAATAGTTTTATCTTGACCTTCTTTGTTGTCAATGTATGGTAAGAAAAGGGAATTTGAGTAATACAACTGAAATAATGGAGTGTGTTCTGTCAAAGAAATACAAAAAGATCGGACAGGGAAAGTAGCATTCAAGGAGGACAGTCAGCCTTATTTCCATCACTATAATGATCTGTCCATCTTCTAAAAGGATATCACACTTTCATAAACATTTATTATAATCAAATAATTGAGTCTTCGGGTCTTTGGAAAGTTCTAACGTTGCGGGTAGATAAGTTGATAACTCTATAATAGCTTTCTGTAACTGACTCGCTGGAACTATGTTAGCACTTACTAGTAATCTCTGCATTGTAAGGATATTTAGTTTAATTTCGAGTTGCATATAAAAAGAAACACAGTTGTGTATCATTGACTTTATCTCTTCCAAAATTAGATTCAGTTTTGAGAAGATATACAAACAATTCTCAATATTATTGACCCTCCGTTTAAGGTCGCCCCTCGTTTGTGTAAATGTTTTACTCAAAGTTGATAGTGATTTAACGAGTCCATTAATTGCCTGTCTGTTCTCCCTAATGGCAAATCAAGATACATTCAAAACGCTTAATATACTGTCTTGAAGGGTATACTGTATGACTTTTTGATTATTCGATAGTTTTTTACGTTTCTCTTTACAGTGTCTAGACTAGCAGCATCTAACAGCCCAACACCTTCTGTAAATATTGGGCTTAGAAACCCAAATATTGCGCTCTTTTGCCTTTGTTTCAGTTTTGAAGTCTGTAACATTTTATAGTCAGCGAAAGTTGCCATTAGATCGTTATAAATATCTCGCGTTAAGTCTCTCATGCCGTAAACTCTGAAAAATCTCAAAATTTGCGCAAATTCTGAACTGCACTTACGTTTGAAAGGGTCTGTAAAGTTCTCTGACATACCCCCAAATGTGTCTAGGCCCTCCCCCTTTGAGTCCGAAATAACCTCGTTCTTGGGTGAATATAAAATTTAAAACAAACCAGACGCCCTATCAATATCTTTTGACAATTCGTCAAGAAAATCGTCATATTCCTTGATTGATATGACGAAGGTAAGTAACCACCTTGAATTTGACATGGAAAATTCAGATACCTTATAAAAAAAACATTTTCTACAACTACCGCAATAGAACAGCTTAGATAACTAGCCAAGTAGAAGATGAGTAATGCAGAATGTAACATTGCGTCCCTGCAATACAAGAAAAATAGATACTTATTCAACGACCCATACTCTCAACTTGTATAGATAATTGCGTCATTTTACTGCAGATACATGCATATTCTTAGACTATATGACACATAGTAGCACTTTCGGTATTGGAGAATTATAGGGAAATTATCTATCACCATTATTTCTCCACGATATTATACCCCACCAATTACTCATTTAATCTAAAACTGCAGGGATAGTCAGTAAAAGGCTTTTAATAGCTGCCTCTTTAATACTTTTCTCTTGAACTACGTGTTTTATTTCCATTCGTTCCCCCGCATAATTGGGCAAACCTGATACATCCACGAATTCATTATCACCACCAGACTGAATGCCACTAGCCATCCTTAATTCGTCCGACATTTCAGAATTAATAGAATTTCCAGATTTAACCGACTGCGCTTCAGTTTCTGATTCTGAATCACTCATCGACAGATTTTCTGTTTCCAACCTACTATTTCGGGTTTTTATACGCTGCGCTAACTCCAGTAAAGCGACATCACTTTCCCCTGATGAGTCCGATCTGACTCTTTGATACTTCCGGGCCAAATTAGCTATGGGTTCACCCTCCGAATCACTAGTTTCCCTGTCTAAGTCACTACTTTCAGGCGGGGCTGCGTAAGCGTTCTGGCGTAGCGGTCGCCCCCTTTCATTAAGTGGGATGTCCCAATTTTCAAGATTTGCTAGCCTTATGTGTTGGGCATACGTCTGTCTGGTTTTACCATCGAGTAAGTTAGAGGTTACTTTCCATCTAATATTCGCCAAAAAAAATAACCACCTTGAGTATAATTTACTCTTTCTTACGTGGTTTTTATGTAAACTGCGTCCCCTACCTTGAGCTCGATATTCTTACTTGTCTGCTTTCTCGGCCTTTTTCCTTTTTATTTTTTTCATTCTGTGATAAACCCTTGTAAATGCCTTGTGTTGTTCTTGTAAAGCGATTTCGTGGGCGTCTGTGCCCAGGTACTTTCGACTTGGTTTTAAAATAACATCTATGGGAAGAATTGGGTCACTCCCATATAGGAGGTTGAATGGGGCAATTTTTGTCTACTCTTTCACCGTCATACGGAGTCCTGCCAGAGATTGGCTCAAATATACATCCCAAGTGGTCGGGTAATTCTTTATTTTCTTTGACATTATATTAATGAGCCCGGCGTGCGAAGCTTCGACTAACCCATTAGCTTGAGGGTTGTAGTATGAAGTTGTAATGCATTTAACATTAAGTTTTGTGAGTGTGTCGACTACTTTTCTATCGACATTTTCTCGACAATTATCACTTAAATAGACTAGCGGCTTGGAATGCCTAAGAAATATCTCATCAAGGAGCACGTTCAATATCGATGCACCTGTTTTATCAGGAAGTGCGTAGGATTCAAGGTACCCTGAGTAACAACAAATGACAGTAAACATTTATTTATGTCTTGCTAAGGAAGTTGGAAAGGTCCCCAATTTTTGAAAAGGGGTAAGGATTTATCTCTGTCTCCCCCATTGGTGGTTTTATAACAATATGATTCCGCTGTTGACATGTAACACACTCATTTGTAAATGTGTGTACATGCTTGCAAAGGTCGTGTAAATAGTACTTTCTTTTGATAGTATCTACTGTCTTGTCAATCCTAAAAGTGCAAAGTTATGATAACTCTTCAAGACCTCGTTTGACAAGTGTTTTTGAACATATAACCTTACAAATTTGTAATCTTCTACCTGAGCTATGTAATAGAGTATCTCGTCTGGAACTACGAAACTCTGCGACGTAGTTTTATTGGCCTTCACGTCATTTAACTGGGACTTAATGGACGCTATTGCTTCGTCCTTTTCTTGGTCCTCTTTCATATCAATATCTAAGAGAGTAGGTATTCTAATATCCTCGAAAACTGCTAATTCAGCGTGCGTATACTTATGTGGGTCATTTTGTGAGGTTTTATCATGTTTACACAATGCGCCCTGTCGCTAACATCGATTTCAGAATCGTTCCCCGTATTATCTTGTACACTCTACATAATAAGTCGCTTATGACATTATCCTTTAATGTAAATAACTTCACAGTCATATGACTGGATTGTTAGTGCTCGCATTGATATTTTTCGATCGTTAAAAGGTTGTTTATCTAACACATAGAGTAGAGGGCGGTGATCTGAGAAAATATGCATGCTACTGCCCCTTAAGTAGTGCTCAAACTTCTGTAAGCTTTACACTATCCTATACATTTCATTTTCAATGAGGTTGGGTTGATTATAATTTATGATAGAGGAAGTACTTTGGTTTTTCAACAACCACCCCATCGTCATCAGTGTCCTCCTGACACAGTTCTGACCCAATGCAACCCTCGGACGGGTCCGTGTAGAGGAAGTATATCTTATTCATGTCTGGGTATACTAATACAGGAACAACGGTTAAGCTTTCCTTAAGAAAGTCAAAAGCCAATCTCATCACAATCAGATCCTTTATCACGCTCTTCGCTACTATGATCTGACGACTTCGCATTACAGGTCGTGTCAAATTGACCTTACGATTAGCCAATCAGAAGTGAGCCTACAAAATTGCTCGGTATTGACAGCTTCACTGCGCATGTCGCACTATGGAGCAGTCTATGATTGGTATTGAAAGAGACAATGTCCGTAACTTTTAGCTTATAAAACACGAACGAATTGCGTTGACAAACATAATACACCAGCCATTTTTGAATATTTACTGAAAAAAAGAAGAAAAAAAAGATTGTTTGACGGAATTTAATAGCGGTACAAAAAAAATACCGATTCGTGGGATTGAACCCATGCTAAAATGACACTCGTGTGTCAGCGGTCGAGTACGCTATCAAGTGAGCTATCAACTAATCGGGCCACATGTAATATAGCATACTATTTAGGCTATTTATCTCATGTCGTAAACAAGAGGTCCCTTTAATCTTACCCCTACCTAGGGTCAAGGAATTCGGTTTTCACTACACACTTAGCTCCCTTGCATGTGACTGTAGGATGATTCTTACACCATAAAAAATAGGGGTGTGTTCTTCGGTTTGAGATATTTTAATAATTGCCCATGGATATTTTCTTTTCTTGTTGCAGGTGAGAAAACAATAGTGTGAGATTGGATGAACAGCGATCAGACGACACTGACAGCAAAATCTGACACATTTGTGGGTGCTCAAAATGCGTATGAATTTAGGTGCAAACTGTTTAGTGAAAGCCGAAAAGAGTACCTTGACTGCCACCACTCACATTAAAAAAAAAAAAATGGGCTATTTACCAGATTTTGTGGATTTTTATGAGCAGCTGTAACTGTATTTTCCCAAAAAAATACCTTTAGACTGTAAATGCTTGATTCAGAATGGAAAATTGGACTTTACTGCCTATGGCCAACACAGTAAAATCGAATTGTGTTGTGAGACCTTAAGAATGACATTGGATACCAATCGAACGACAGATGAACTGTGGATATCGGGCACAAACGGAATCATTGATTTGCCTAAGCGTAAACACTCCAGATCGAAGTACATACGGACGCCATTATCTACAAGAAAATCATGCCCTAAGATAAAATTTCTGTTCATGTCTGAGACAATATAAAACGGATGCTCTAATTTCTCACCTTTCATTTCAAATTTCAAGTTCATTCTTCCTAAAACATTTAATAGGCTTCCATCGACAGACTGTAAGTTGCTTATTTTCTAATTTTGGTTTATTTTTTAACATCTTATAAATCCTTTCATGCATCAAGCTACACATAGCTCCTGAGTCTAAGAGGCACCTTACTTTTGTTTTCCCCATATCAATAATGCAAGAATTTGCGTTCCCCGCAAAAGAAATTTTAAAAACTGGTTTCGAATATTTTTCGAGCCATTGGCCTCTACATGACTCGAGCGCCTTAGTTTCCCTGCCTGGTGTTTATTTCATTTCCCCGGTTAATAGGTCCTCTGTCCCTACTGTCCTTATTGTCTAGTTCTGGGCAATATCGTCTGCTGATGTGACCCTGATGTCCACATTCCCAACATACAATTTGACCTGGACCCCTAAAGGGCTGCGATACATAATCTACATGTGCCTGTCTCTGGTTAGGACAAAACCTAGAGATATGCTTCTTTTTTTCGCTCTCGTGTTGTCGACTTACATCGGTTCGAGCTGATCATTCGACCGTCCATTAAACTTAGGGAAGTCAGTCCTTCCTGTAGCCTCCGTCCTTAAATCAAAGCGTTTTCTAATATTTTGTTCCTCGATGGCTTTTCTAACAGCTTCATTAAATGTTCTAGACATCTCTCTCATAAGGTTATACCTAATAGAATCTTTGGCCACCCCATCCGTAAAAAACTCGTCTTATTATTTTTGCACTAAAGGTTTGTTCCCTTGTCCTCGTTCCAAGTATGCCTCGTCAGCGAGGTTTAAAATTCGTTCAGAATACAGCTGAACGCTTTCCCTTCGTTTTTGCTTAGTTTTGCTCAATAGAGAAAATGCATGTGGCATGTCAGTTTCGTGAGAGAATCTGTCTACCAGTTCTATTCTCAAAGGATCCCATGTCAAATAACGCATTTCTTCCAAAGATCTCTTTATGTAATCACCTACATGACCTTTATTAGTTCGATAAGCTAGCAGATTCTTTTATTGATTATCATAATTATGCAAGAAAGCATACTTATCTATGCTCTTAATGTAATCCTTATACTTGTTTGCGGATGTGCCGTCAAACATTTTAATTGCATAAAACATACCCTGTTCCCCGAGATCCTCTATCTGTGCACCCATATGTTCATGCCCAGCCGCCGTGTGAGTCTCAATTTTATCTGTTAAGTTTGCCATCTGTTATGCTACCCCCATAAATATTTGACCAATATATTGCTCTGCCATGTTTACATTTTTAAACTTCGAATTTTCAAATTATTTTGAACGGAGTTAAAATATGCAAGTAAAACTACTAACTTTGTACTTCTTGTGTCCGCGACAATTCCTAGGGTCAAAATCCTGGTCTTAGGCGACCAAAACAGCTCCTATGCGTCGTTGCGGGATAACGAATTGACAAACTCACTGGTGCAAATGACAACACCTTTTATCCGGCCAGACAGGGCTCTATATCATAAGGCTCTAACAGAAAAAGCTCTCATAGACAATCTCTCATAGACAATGTTTAAGTGTGTATATTTATACACATGTTATCCATGCACGCAAATATGACGTGTACTTAAAAATGGCAGACTTGTCAACAAAATAATGACTGAAACTTCCTTGACCTATAATTAAAACAGATGAGGTATCTATGAACGTTAAATAAATAATATTAACCTTTTATCGTGAAGCATTTGTCACTAAAAATAGCCATCCTAGAATGCCACATTATGTCCCCACAATTCAAATGACAAGTGTGAAATTTCAGAGATTTCCACCAAGTAGTACAGAAGATATTAACATTTCTTTGAACGAGATGAAGGATTTGGCAGCAGTTGTAGTCGGTCAATACTGGAAATGGACAGTCGATAAAGTCGGAACTGACTGTCGTTGGCTTCGGCATAGTGAAATTAAAAAACGCCTAATATTAATGCGAGGTATTTGTTATATTTCAGAATAAGAGTCACCAAATGGTTACACATATTGAATTGATTAGTAAACATAATGCTAAATAGTGTTTACATTGAAGCACTTGTTTGAGTTCTACAAAATCCATATATTTACGTTGTATTAACATGAGGATTCAAATATAATCATAGTATTATCGTCCAAGTTACATAACTGTAGTGAATATAGATAACACATGTTAAAGTCCACAACACAGTAAACGTACACATATACGTATGATATTCAAAAATTAGTTTCAATTGGCCTAGATAATATTTTGTAAAGACAGCAACTTACGATATAGTTTGTTGAAAGGCACTACGATATACCGATATACATAGCGACTATCGTTCAGTTATTACATATGCTTTTGTGTATCGTTACGGTATGTGATATAATTAGTCTCCATTTGTCTTTTTGTCTGTCTGTCCGTCCTTCTGTCCGATCACACATTGCCACAGATTAACGCTTCAAAGTTCAACAAATGTTGCATGTTTATCGATGACAATGAGGGTCTCAAAGTCGTGTTTTATTTAGGCGCCGACCGACAATGGCCTTTTCAAAGAGACTTACAGCTGACTTTTCCCCATTGGTACAAAATATACCGAATCATTCGTTGTCTTACAGCGCTCGTTAGTTGATTAAACTGCAACTTTAAATGGGCACACTGCAGTTTTGAGGCTGTATCAAGCATTGAATCAGCATCTTGATTTAAACATCGGTCATCATTTTGAAATAAACCTGATATCATATATTAATTAAATAGCAATCGGAGTTATGTTTTTCTTTGTTATTCTACCAGAGTTCATTTCTTCAAACTCGGGCGTCTGCCCAGGAACCCAGGGTGAGTGGGTGGGGTGAGGTCATTTCCTTTTGTAATTATGTCACACGGAATGTTATGTTGATGTGATAATACTGTATATTTTTTCCCTCCTAAGTCAACCGCGGGGGCCAGGGAAAGGAGTGCCAAAAAGTAAAAATCACTAAAAATTCATTTACACTGATGTTTCCTTATTTTGCATATATGTAATCGTCTATGAAAGATAAACAACATATCAAATCTTTTATTATTTATTTGTAACTTGGACGTCTGCCCAGAGGTTGGTTGTATAATGTGTGTGCGTGGGGGGTGGGGAGGAGAGGGGAGTTGGTAATATGGATGTCATTTGATTTTTTTTAAATTATGTTTCAAATGAAATGTTAAAATGATCGGAGTACACTGTATACATTTGTTTCCTCATACGTCATCGGTTGGGCCTGAGGAAAGAGACATAAATACACTAATAACTCAATTACAGTCTCAGTGTTCAATACTTCGGCACATTAATTGTTAAAAAGTCGTCTATGAAAGAAATACACAGCATGTCAGATGATTTCATATTTAAAACTAGGAAGTCTTCCCTGGGGTTTGGGGTCAAGTTGTGGGTAGTATACAAGTATACACCTCAGAAAATACAATATCAGTATTATTTGCTCCAGGGTCACACTAGGACTCTGGGTTGGGGTCAAAAATTCAAATACACTTCATATGAATTAGCTTTTCATATGAAAAATATTCCAAGCTGAATTTTGACAGGAAGGCACTATCTTGGACATTTCATTGTTTTTTGATAATTTTATTTGGACGTTTTGGAATACGTTTTTTAAATTTAAATACACATTTTACATTAATTACTTATTGTCTCTACATATTTTGACTATATATATATTGGATCGTTATCGGAATACTATTTCAAGCAAGCTGAATGTCCATAGGATAGATTTTTAAATCTATATATTTTGACTCTAAATAAATCGACTTTTCACGGGAATAATATTTCATATTTTTTTACCTAAAGTGATTTTTTTTAAATATTTTATTTAATATATCGACTGTCATATATAGCCTAAACATGTGCTGAAAATGACGTAAAAAAACATTCAACCAACATCTTTCTACAGATTTGCCTAACGTCTCGTCATGATTCATAATTCAAAGGAATTATGTACCTCTTTTGTAATATTAGTTTTGTTCATATTTAAGCTGTATCTATACACAGGCAATCATGCTAGCATGCTTGTATGCACACATTGCTGTGTAGCTTCAAATAGATTTGCGGCATTTTCAGGGAGGGATCCTACAGTGTTGGTTTTTATATGTGCAATACATATAGTTGCAAACAAAGAGCTGAACGACATCAATGTTGGCTGCAGGCCATTGCCACTACGTGTCCATCCCAAGTTCACTGGCATTGATATCTCTGGTTTAGCACAGTCAGTCTGTTTCCGTAAAGTGGTTTGATATTGCACCTGTAACAAGTTCTAGGAGAAGAATTCTATAAGAAGTTTGCTTTCGTTCTAATTCTTTAATATGATTGTACAATGTATATATGAAATGTTGTAAACCATTGAAAAATAAAATATGTTTAAACCAACAAGTAAAATAAAGGCTACATATTCCGTCTGTTGCACATTATAGATTCTGCAGACAAACTTCTCTGCAGTCTTGGTCGTGTTTTCTGTAAGGTCTCCCTTCCTAAGTCATTAAGTAGGTTATGGTCCTCTGAAATACCTTCCACGGTGTCTGCTTGATGTGGTTTGCAAAGGAAGTGTGCATTCTGTTAATGCATGAAATGACAAAAGGCAATCGCTGATCCCATTGGGAGGTGGTTGAACACAGCTTCAGTTGGAATATAGCGCACATTCCTTGGCTTGACGTTTATAAGCCACCATTGTTGATGCCGTACATACAGGAAATGATATAATAATAGCAGTAAACAGTACTGTACTCTCGTTGGAGAGCATACATCTTCATTATGTATATCAGCTTCCTTTAGCTGATGATAGCAGAAAAGTGAAATCACTTGTACTTAGTGATGACCGTGTTTCGAATTCGTCTGTGATGTCATCAGCTGCAACCATTTCCTTATTGGCTATCACTTGAAAAAAACTATTTCTCAGACCAAAACATACAAGATCTGCCTCGAACGATCAGCGCAACCTTTTCTGCTCTGCTGTTGGCTCGTTCAGTGAGATTAAAACACGGTGATCATAGTCCAACAAGTAATTTAGTCTTTATTTTTACTTGTTACGGGGCTGGTGCACTATCAATATTGCCAATATGGTGTCTTTGCTATACCACAGCTACCTGTGCCAGTGAAAATGGAATGAACACGTGGTGACAATAATCTTTAGCCCATCATGACTAAATATTATTTAAGCCCTATACCTGCAACTTGCTGAACTGAACTTATTTTTTTGGGGGGAAATAAAGAATGAAAAACATTGTAGGACCCTTCGCTGAAGATGGCTCAAATAAAAGTATTCATTAAAAAAACACAGCAATGTGTGCTTTCAAGCAGCATGATGGATTTGTATGAATGCAGCATAAAAATGAACAAAAAGAGGTAACACAACATAAACTTAATTACTATGTAAGTATGCAACTGGTGCAGTTGTTAAGTATAAACACTAGGGATAAATAATATGAACTATATAGTTTTAAAAAATATTCCAAACATTCTCAGTAAAATTATCCAAACAAAGTCTTATTCCTATGACAGGTCAATGTATATGAAGTCAAAATATGTAGAGAAAATTGATAACAGGTGTAAAATGTTTATTTTAAAAAATATTCCAAATATTCCATGTAAAACTATCAAAAGATAATAAAAATATCCCAAACATTGACTTTTCTGTCAAAATTCAGCTTGAAATATAGTTCCTATGATAAGTCATGTATATGAAGTCAACGTACGTAGAGGCAATTGATAACTGATGTAAAATGTTTATTTTGTAAATATATTCCAAAAATTCCCAGTTAAATTATCAAAAAAACAATGATATGTCTCCAAAATTGCATTTTCTGTCAAAATGCAGCTTAAAATATTATTCCCATGGTAGGTCAAGTACATGAAGTCCAAATATATAGAGAAAATTGATGACTCGCTCAAAATGTTTATTTAAAAAAAATAATCCAAAAATTCCCAGTAAAATTATCAAAACAGAACATATCCAAAACTTATCAACATATCCCAAAAATCTAAAAAACAATGAAATGACCCAAAAATTGCATTTCCTGTCATAAATCAGCTTGAAATAATATTCTTATGATAAGTCTATGTATATGAAGTCAAAATATGTAGAGAAATTTGATGATAGGTGTAAAATGTTTATTTTTAAAAAAATATTCCAAAAATTCCCAGGAAAATCATTAAAAGATGATA
Organism: Cyrtodaria siliqua; assembly: GCA_037043455.1. Classification (NCBI taxonomy): domain Eukaryota; kingdom Metazoa; phylum Mollusca; class Bivalvia; order Adapedonta; family Hiatellidae; genus Cyrtodaria; species Cyrtodaria siliqua. The sequence goes on from JAWPHD010006976.1 coordinate 25,298, forward strand.
AAATGTCCCAAAATTGCATTTCCTGTTAAAATTAAGCTTGAAATAATATTCCTATGAAAAGTCAATGTAGATGAAGCCAAAATAATTATGTAGAAATTAATATAAAAAACACCTGAATACCACTTTTACTAAAAAATGCCGCTAACATTCACAAATTTAAAAAATGGACCCAGTCTAAAACGAAAGTTAATTGTTTGACATTGACTGTGTTGTAAGAAACGTCTGATTAGAGATTGCAAGGTTAAATATCATCCTTCAATCAAGAATGAATGATGATCAAACACGTCGCCGACTCTGTTTACTAATGCAGTGTGTGCAAATGTCTTGAAAACTATTTGAAATGTCAATTACAATATGTTAATATTCAAAATCTATCATTATAGTGATGATTTTAAGATATTTTAAACAAAATTTATCCCGATGCCAACGACTGCCTTATAATTCTGTAACCAGACCTTTGCGCAATCCTGATACGACTGCTCCGACTGCCAAATTTCCTTCATCTCTTTCAAAAAAAAAAGTTAATATCTCCTTTACGACTGGGTGGAAAACTCTTAAATTTCATAATTGTGCTCTCCAATGGTTATAGATTTAATCGGTATCCGGAACAAACTCAGAACAATTTGCAAAGGGGCGAGTTTTGGCTATAAAGTGTGTAAATTGTGCTTCCTGTGTAAAGCTTCGTAATTTTACAGACACTAACTCGTCTATTTTCCACTGATGGACTAAAACTTATTGACATAACCTGCAAACATATCTGAACATCTGAGCATACGAACTATTTGTAATATCAATCAATATTCATAGCTATAAGTAAAATAAAAACACCTACCGTTTCTTCATCGCGTAAAAATCGGAACCGATTTGAAACAACGCCCGACTTGGAGATTGCCGGTTATACGGTATAGTGTTAATAGGGCTGATTTCTATGGAGTAAGTATCTTAAGTAATTTCTGAAAGTCACGCACACCAGTATTGTACATAATAGCGGATTTTACTTACTCGAATCTAGATATAAAACGCTGCGAGCTCACGCGTTGCATTTGCGGAGACTGGAAGGTGTTTGTATAATAGACAAAAAATAACTGAATTAATTTATGTTTAAACGCTGTGGAGACTTATCACTTGATAGTGTTACACAAATAAATACATGACTTATGCGTTTTTCAGTTAAACCATAAACTATATATATATTTAAATTTAAATCACAAGCAATATATTACACTTCAATATGATATTTTAATTTTGAAATCAAGAAAAATGATATAACATGTCTGTTATTTTATTTATTCAATATGTCTTTCGCGTTTTCGTCTGGCAGTATGTCCATTACAGCCTGTATGTTTATTAATCAACACGTACATATGTGTGTGTGTTTAATTCCGTTTTTTCCATCAGTTTAGCCTGGCTTTACGTCTTATTTCGTTATATAACAGCGTTAGTCTGTGAATATATATAACAGCGCTAGTCTGTGAATATATATAACAGCGTTAGTCTGTGTATATATAACAGGGTTAGTCTGTGAATATATAACAGCATTAGTCTGTGAATATATAACAGCGTTAGTCTGTGAAACTCCTAATTACAAAATATTGCAATAATACATGTATGCGTCTCATATAACTCTTAGGCCAAAAAAACACAATAGGTCTGTTTCTGGTCTTTTTCCAAAAAAAAAATAGGGTAGGTCGGTAGGAACTTTTTTTTAAAATTTGTTTTTTTTAGAATTAATCCTTACTATACTACATTCAAATCAAGAACATCAAAAGTATGTTTACTTGAACATATTACATAATATGAGTCTTCATACATGCCTTTAAAACATATTTGTTTGTGCCCTGAAATATTTAGGTTCGGGGCCTTAAAAATAGGGTCGGTCGGAAGACCAGAAACAAACCTATTTGTTTGGCCTTAACAGTATTCTGTTGTGTCCCTGGGCAAGTCAATTTGTCTGCATTTCCTTAGTACTGATTCTACCGAAAAAGACGCCGAGAGTGATTTAAGTATTCGTCATAATCGATGTTTTAATAAATGAGTTTAATCTAAAGTATTATAAACAACATACGGGTAAGTTTTATTATAAACCCTAGACGAAAACTATTGTGTATAGAGTATATTAATCCAATTAAAGGAGGGTCCCAATGATAAATACATGAAAAATGCTTATTAATAAATGCAGACAATTCTCAAGTTTTTGCATCTGTGTGATCAAGATCACCTGGTAACAGTGCATAGTTCAATATGTTCCCTTTAACATGTATAATAATGTGTAACTAAGAACAAATAAAAACTAATCTGTATTCATACAGTATTTTTTAATTCTTCACTTTACCTTAAGACTACAGGTATGTGACTTGAACAAAATCTCCACAAACTAACCCATTATTAAAACTCGTCTACATATAACGCATGCGTTATACTTTTCTTGTTCGACTTTCAGTATTATTATTATTATCATCTGGTCGATTATCCTCATTTAGGTGGCTTACGTATCATTTAACACAGTTTGCTTCGTCTAATATTTTTCCATCTGCTGAAATGTCACAGACCATAATTAGTTTTCTTTATAACATTTCCTAGAAAAATGGGATATATATCTTACACTGTTCTGATGGAAAACGATGAGAAAATAGATGATGTTGCTTTTGAAATATATGGGAAAATAAATGACTGCTTTAGAAAAAGAAAATCTACACTAAAATCGTTCGTCCATTTAAAATACGAGAAAACCATCATGCCGTCATGCCTTCATATTTGGCTTGCATAGCACATTAGGTCTCCTGTTGTTATACGTAGACACTTTTATTTTTAAATTTTTACGCAATATGGGAAGGTTTCTCTTTGATTTAATATATTAAAATTTCCTTTAACACGTGTTTGATTTCGCTAATTGTAAGTGACTCGATGATTTTGGGCATTTTGGACATACCTAGGGTATTTAGACTGTCAGTTGAATATTCAAAATGCGGCTAAAGCTAGCAGTTACGTGTTCGTAGTATAAAGTTACGCTAACTCTTTGTAACACTTGGAACTGAATGTTGCATTACTGTCTCAGATAGAATCACTTATACGATAGCGTTTAGTAGAATGGTTAAAGTCAAATAGATTCAAAGGAACATCTTTTTAAATTGAATGGATTTTGTTTTACGGCACGTCGACACATAAATAGGTCATATTGTGCGAAAAACTTATGAAAGATGAAAAATGAAGTAGTAATTAAAAAGTAATGTAAATATATAAAGATACATCTATTTACAAATAAGGGATGATATGGTAGTAATATAAACTATGTATATAAGTAATCAACAAATGCCCGTCAACGGGTGTATAAACAAGTAACTATATATAAGAACATACTGTAATGATTTATAAAGTCTGATTTCTTTCAGGAAATCTAAAACAAGACTAAAATCTATAGTATCAAATAACTCTTTCATAGTATTAACATTGTAGTACAATTGACGCATAGGATCAAAGTCTACACATTCCAACACTATGTGTTTGTCCGTTAACGGTGCAAAACAGGGTATACATTCTGGTGATTGCTCACCCTGTAATAAGTATGAATGAGTATAACGTGTATGTCCTATCCTGCACAGGGATAGAACAACTTCTTCTCGACGAATGGGTCTACTAGTAGAACGCCATTCTCCGAGTAACGGTTTAATTGAATGGAGGTTATTATTCACTGACAAATCCCAAGCGGATTGCCAAAACTTACGAATATATGTGTTAATACAACTTTTAAAATCAGCATAAGGTAATTTGGCATTATATATATGTAAATATAATGCTGCCTTAGCAGCACTATCAGCTCTATCATTACCACGTATTCCTACATTGCTTGGAAGCCAGCAGCAACTAATAACAGTATCAACTATAAGATAATTGTACTTTTCTAAAAGCTGAAGCACAATTGGGTTATCATGTTTTATATAGAAAATATTACGCAATGGTCAGCATCAGATTCCTGAATATAATTTAAGGCAAGATCAATTGCCTTAATTTCAGCTGAAAAGATAGAGGCATTGTCAGGCAGGCGGCTCTTTATGCTGTGTTTGTGAACAACAGCTGCTGCTGCTACCGTATCTCCTTCTTTAGAACCATCTGTGTATATACATGTATGTTGAAAGTTACTAGATTTCGATTTAATTTCATTAAATTTTCTTTGAAAGATAGTAGGAGCTATTATTACAAAGATCAAAAATAACTGTTGGTGTTTCCAAAGCCCACGGTGGAATTTGTGGTACTTTGTACTTGGTGATCAAATTTAGGTCGATTTCAATGTCTCTTAATTTTGGTTTAATACGAAGACCAAATGGTTGAATATGGCCTCGGTTTTCGATCAAAAAGAGGTTCATAATTAGGGTTAAAAACGATATCGAAAGTTGGGTTTGAAGGATTAGATTGTAATTTAATGTCATATCGAAGGGCTAATTTATCCCGTCTATGAGACAGTGATGGTTCATTAGCTTCAGCATATAGACTTTCAGCTGGTGATGTACGAAAGGCACCTAAGGCGAGTCGTAATCCTTGATTCTGTATAGGATCGAGCATCTGTAAGTATGATTTGCGAGTCGATCCATATACTATTGAGCCGTAGTCCATCTTTGATCTGATAAGAGATCTTTTAAGTTGTAAAAGTACTTTTCGATCTGCTCCCACAGTTAGTGTTTGTAACAACTTTAAGTAAATTAAGAGCTTTAAGACATTCGACCTTCACTTATTTAAGGTGTGGCATCAACGTTAATTTACGGACAAAAATAAGACCATGGAATTTAGTCTCATCCACTGCTGGTATTGGTGACACATCTAGCGTTAGATGAGGGTCTTAATAATGTTTACGTAGCTGACAAAAGTGCATACAATTCGTTTTAGATTTAGAAAATGTAAAACCATTTTCATCATGACAGAGAGTATGCTAACTTGTGGCACACCCATCTCCTGTTCATGAATGTCAGAGAGGGTTGAACCCATTCAGACACGAAACTGTCTATCATCTAAAAACTTCTCTATAAAAAATTGGTAATCGGCCTCTGCGACCAAGGTCATAAAGATCATTCATAAAACCGTTCTTCCATGCAGTATCATAAGCTTTCTCCAAGTCAAAACATACAGCGACTAGAGGTTTTTTCTTTATGAAAGCTTTCCTAATAAATGATTCAAATCGAATGAGATTGTCTGTTGTGCTTCGTTGGCGCCGGAATCCACTTTGATACTTTGTTATCAGTTTGCTGGATTCCAGGTACCGAACGAGTCTCTCATTAATCATTCCTTCCATGGTTTTGCATATGCAACTCGTTAAAGCCATAGGGTGATCATGTATTGGTTCCGTATGATCATTTCCAGGTTCGGGGACTGGAATAACGATTGTTTCCCGCCAAGAATCGGGGAAGTTTCCCGTCACCCAAACCTTATTAACTATATCAAGAAGTGTAGAGAGACAGGTTTCCGGTAAATGTTTTAACAATTGATAATGGATATTATATATCATCAGGACTAGCTGATGTATCATGAGCTTTTTTAAGGGATTCTCGAATTTCTTTGAGAGTGAACAGTTTATTGTATTTCTTCAAAACGTGTTTAAGGGTAGTTGATTGTTGCCGTAATTCAAACGGACCGAATATGCTTTATTTTAAAGCATGCATTTTAATAACATGCATTTTAAAACATGTAATCTGACTATTGATGTGGTCTCCTTACGTTGTGTATCCGCATCATTAAATATACAATATAATCCCCAATCATGTATCTACTCCATTAGGAATTTAAATCAGTGTATAACGGAGACTGACATATAGAACTGGCTTTCATTTCATATCATTATGCTTAAAGGCTTAACACAGTGATGTAAACGGACATATTATTGTTTCATCTAACACACCCAATACTTCAATCAATTTCAGAAAATAATTTCATAAAACTTCCAGATGTATTTGCATTGTGTTTCTAATGGTCTGGAAAACTATCGGTGTAATACGTGTAGATTAGCAATGAACTTTGGAAGACATGAAAGAAATATAGAAAATAAACGCGTGCAGATACAGATGACTAACTGTACCACTTACCGTAACTGTAGATCCTTAACCTGCATGCATCATATAATTATATTAAGTACATGTCAATATAAAACACAACATTTTCGATTTTCGATTATTTTTAGTCCGTTGGCATTTGGTTCAAAACAAAATTGTATTTAATGTTCTTCGTGCCAAAGGTTATCACATGGCGATACATATTTGCATAGCATTAATTTTGTTCTACTTCTTTAAGTTAAAACACATTTTGAACGAGGACTTCCACTCTAGAAATACAAAATGTTGCGTTTTCAGATGTACTGAGTAATATACATCTGATGACGACAATTTTCAAAATTAAACAGCGAAGGAAGATATATTTTATGGTTAGAAATAAAACATTGTATAACTGTATGTATTCAATTGCCCAAAAAAGAAAACGAGCACTCTTCTCGTCTACGTATACGTATACGATAATTAGGCGTTATAAAAACCTAACAAATAGTTAAAATACGGAACAGTAATTAGGACAAAATATATCTTCTATAATCAGTACGATATTACATTGCTCAACTCAACTATTTAATTCTGGAGAAATATAATGAAGCATTTACAATCGTGAAATAGGTTAATATATGAACGAATTGTTGTTTTGTCAGCGTATTCTCTCTGGCATACATATAGTAACTATCTGATAAAAGGAGCGCCGAGGTCGGTATTAGGTTCTCTTTACGCATTTTAGAGAGTTTTTAAGGAAAATATTATCGGTTGCAGTAGAGTCTAGCAGATGTCATCATATTCCGGTCAAAGAGTTGACAGTAGAGCGGCAGCAGTAGAGTCTAGCAGATGTCATCATATTCCGGTCAAAGAGTTGACAGTAGAGCGGCAGCAGTAGAGTTGACTGAAGAAATTCAGCGTTGATAATTGCATTTTCCATAGCAGATTACGATTTTGGCCCATCGGATTGCCGAATCCATCGTCGTCAGTCCAGTAGAAAGTATGTCTCTGTGTGTGTATGTGTGTTTGTGTGTGTGTGTGTGTGTGTGTGCGTGTGTGTGTGTGTGTGTGTATGTAGTTCTGAGGTTTAGAATCCTCCACCAACAAACACGACACGGTATCCCTGAAGCGATGGGCACAATATAGCCTGGACTGTTCTAGATGAGTGTGTTGGTTGATCTGGTGCTGCTGTGTTGCTGTGTAGTCGTCTCTGTTGATCGTATGTTGGTAGTTGTCGCTTTCGCTCTGTGGTTTTCACTGTGGCGGTGAGGTGGGGGATCTGGACGACGTCGAGGTGGTGCTGTCTACATCCGCTACTGGAAACGATTCCTTTTAGGGCCACACCCATCACAGTATGACCCCTGCGCCGCACACACCACCCGATGGCCATCTTCCGTCTTCGGTTTTCAGTCTTCTATCCTCGCGTCGATCCGCTGTGGCAGTGTAGCTCTCGGCTCCGGACTTCTGACTTCAAACTTCCAACTTCGGTTTGGCCATCAAATGATGTGTGCTGTGACGGGACGCAGGAGACATCCTCATTCTCGGTCAAATGACACTCAAGCTACTAAACCGTAATAAGTCAGTTCAGTAATACCAGTATTGATCACCCTACGCGAATAAGGTGATACTAGTAATGGCGTATAGGGCTGTCAAGGCGACCCCTATACAAACATCATGAGTGTCATCAGTGCCCACGCAGCGACTTGCACGCGGTGAAGATAGCAGGTGGACGTCTGTCATTGTGTGTGGACACATACCTTATAACATATACGTCTGTCACTGTGTGTGGACACATACCTAATAACATATACGTCTGTCACTGTGTGTGGACACAGACCTAATATTATATACGTCTGTCACTGTGTGTGGACACATACTTAATAACATATCCGTCTGTCACTGTTTGTGGACACATACTTAATAGCATACGTATTAAACGTCTGTCACTGTGTGTGGACACAGACATAATATTATATACGTCTGTCACTCTGTGTGGACACAGACTTAATAACATGTACGTCTGTCACTGTGTGTGGACACAGACTTAATAACATAATCATTATACGGCTGTCACTGTGTGTGGACACATACCTAATGACATATACGTCTGTCACTGTGTGTGGACACATACTTAATAACATATACGTCTGTCACTGTGTGTGGACACAGACCTAATAACATATACGGCTGTCACTGTGTGTGGACACATACTTAATAACATATACGTCTGTCACTGCGTGTGGACACAGACTTAATAACATAATTATTATACGGCTGTCACTGTGTGTTAACACAGACCTAATAACATACGTCTGTCACTGTGTGTGGACACATACTTAATAACATATACGCCTGTCACTGTGTGTGGACACATACCTAATAACATATACGTCTGTCACTGTGTGTGGACACATACTTAATAACATATACGTCTGTCACTGTGTGTGGACACAGATTTAATAACATATACGTCTGTCACTGTGTGTGGAGACAGACCTAATAACATATACGTCTGTCACTGTGTGTGGACACAGACTTAATAGCATAATTATTATACGTCTGTCACTGTGTCTGGACACAGACCTAATAACATAAACGCCTGTCACTGCGTGTGGACACATACCTAATAATATATACGTCTGTCACTGCGTGTGGACACACACTTAATACCATAATTATTATACGGCTGTCTCTGTGTGTGGAGACATACCTAATAACATATACGCCTGTCACTGTGTGTGGACACAGACATAATAACATACGTATTATACGTCTGTCACTGTGTGTAGACACATACTTAATAACATATACGTCTGTCTCTGTGTGTGGAGACATACCTAATAACATATACGTCTGTCACTGTGTGTGGACACATACATAATAACATATACGTCTGTCACTGTGTGTGGACACATACCTAATAACATATACGTCTGTCACTGTGTGTGGACACAGACATTATAACATATACGTCTGTCACTGTGTGTGGACACATACTTAATAACATACATGTCTGTCACTGTGTGTGGAGACAGACTTAATAACATAGTTATTATACGTCTGTCACTGTGTGTGGACACACACCTAATAACATATACGTCTATCACTGTGTGTGGACACATACTTAATAACATAATTATTATACGTATGTCACTGTGTGTGGACACATACTTAATAACATATACGTCTGTCACTGTGTGTGGCAGACTTAATAACATATACGTCTGTCACTATGTGTGGACACAGACTTAATAACATATACGTCTGTCACTGTGTGTGGACACAGACCTAATAACATATACGTCTGTCACTGTGTTTGGACACAGACTTAATAACATATACGTCTGTCACTGTGTCTGGACACAGACTTAATAACATATACGTCTGTCACTGTGTGTGGACACATACTTAATAATATATACATCTGTCACTGTGTGTGGACACAGACCTAATAACATATACGTCTGTCACTGTGTGTGGACACAGACTTAATAACATAATTATTATACGTCTGTCACTGTGTGTGGACACAGACCTAATAACATATACGTCTGTCATTGTGTGTGGGAGACCCTAACCAATGGAGTGTGGTATATTGACTTATTGATGCCTGTATACCTGTTAATTACTATTCTATAAAATTAATAGAAAAACAATTTTTAATAAACATACAACTGTAAATTTAATGCCATAACCATGTACATGTAAACCAATATATTTTTATCCCTTTTATAATGGCACGTTATATGTTTTTCATTGAGTTCATAAAAAGCTATTCCAACATGACATGCTTCTAGAATTGTAACAGATAACTGTTGTAAAGCTAAACATTAATGCTATTCATGTTATCTCCCCTGTATACAGGGCAATAACTATACTGTCTGATTCTTATATAAGGGAACAACTACATATAACATTGATGTGTAATAGAGAAAGACATTTGATGTTATTCATGGAATATGTTTAACATGGGTCATTGACTAATTTCAAATGAGTTCTCTCATTAAATAAAACCTTTATCACATATTGTTGTAATTGCTCCACATTTGACTTTAGGCCTACTCGCACATTATATATACTCCGAGTATAGACTTGTGTTTTATATATATATAAAAAGGTCATTTATAGATTATTTTTTCCCTCATTAGTTTGAAAAGATATACAGTGCCCCTGATGCAGTTGATAATAATACAATATTCATTTGCTTTGAAATATGTAAATGTTTGTTTATATGAATTGTGTGTAACTAAATCCTACAAGTCATTATAAAAACAACAAATTGAACATAAATTATCATGGATGATTGGAATTGAAACAAAAGCCCAGTATTAAATACTGAACATACAAATATCCGTTGAAAGATCATGTCAGCCATGTAAGAGTCAGCTTTTAATTCGTACATCTTACATTGAATAGTATAATAGTCATTAGGCAGAAACAGTTAAACAGTGACATGTTAAGGTTGCGGCTGTAAAAATACAGATGCACCTGTACATTTTGCAGATGCGTCTGTATTGTACAGCTGCGTCCGTATTTTTTAAATGAGTCTGTATTGTACAGCTGCGTCCGTATTTTTTACAGCTGCGTCTGTATTGTACAGCTGCGTCCGTATGTTTTACAGATGCATCTGTATTGTACAGCTGCGTCCGTATTTTTTATTTTTTACAGATGCGTCTGTATTGTACAGCTGCGTCCGTATTTTTTAAAAAAACAGGCAAATCTTTATTGCGGTTTTGCAAAATAGGACACATCTTTTTGATTTTGTATGTTTATTTTTATTTTTTTATCTTTGGAAAAGCTTGCATTGTGGCCTATGGGAAAACAATTAGTGTACCACAACCTAAAGAAATAAAGGACTGTTATGTCACACATCCAATCATTAGTTGTAGTCATACTAGCTACATGCTAGAATTATAATCTTAATTATACTTTCATATATTACATGGCGTCATAAAATAATTTCCAGATTGTACATTTAGAAAAAATAATAATACGATAATATGTTCACTAGATGCATGTATATACGTATAACTCAACAATAACACTGTTAATAATAGAAAAAAAGTAAAAAGTTACACACAAAAAAGGTAAAGTCAAACCCTTGTTCTCTGTTATCTCTGAAAGGACGTCATGTTCACTATGGCATTTCTTTTCTAATATCCCATAAATTGTGAATATTTTTAATTTTTAGCTTTGATCAGCAGACGTTTTTGTAGCGACTACTCCTCTGAAACTACTGGATGGATTTTCATGAAACTTTACAGAAATGGCCGCCCATGATGTCTAGTTGATCCTAGCAAATATTCACGGTGATGAGAAATTCAAGATGGCCGCCCCAGCTAAAATTAGGTTTATAAAAAACAAGTTTGTAGCGACTACTTCTTGAAAACTATAAGTGATATTGATATGGGACCTTTTCTAAAAATGATCAACATAACATGATGTTGGTCCTTATCGATTTTTTTTTTGATTCGACGTTAAAGATGGCTGCCAGTGGCCATCATTGTTTACATGATTTAAACATATTTTATTGCCATATATATACAAGTACAATGCAATCGGATCGGGCCATTGTTTACATAGAGTTATATAGTAAAAACTTGTAGCGACTACTACTCTAAACTTAATTGATGGATTTCCATCAAACTTCAAATGAATGTTGCTCTTGATGTTTAGTTGATCCTAGCAAAATTTCAGGTCGGCCGAAAATGCAAGATGGCCGCCACGGCTATAATTGATAATGATATGAGACTTTTTCTGAAATGATCAGCATGACATGATGTTGGCCCTTGTCGAAAACCATTTTGATTCGACGTTTAACATGGCTGCCAGCAGCCATCTTTGTTTACATGGAGTTATATAGGATTTTTTTAGCGACTTCTCCGAAACTACTTGACGGATTTTCATGAAATTTCACAGGAATGTTGCTCTTGATGTCTAGTTTATCCTAGCATAATTGAGATCGGCCGGAAATATAAGTAGGCCGCCACGTCTAAAATAGATTTTAACAAGAGGCACATGAGGGCCTGTATCGCTCTACTGGCTACAGCTCCAACAAAAATCATTCAACCGGAACATGACAATTATTTGCGAAACTCGGCTTGGTGCTGATCATTCCTGCCAAGTTTCACTGAAATCCAGGAGTTCAGGAGAACTAGCCTGTACAACGTTCGTGTATTAAAACCATTAAAGGGCCATAATTCTGCCAAAAATCATTCAACCAGAACACGGCGATGATATGCGCATCTAGGCTTGGTACTCATCATTCCCGCCAAAATTCTGTCTGGAGTTCGGAAGAGATTAGTCTGGATAAAGTTTGTGTATCAAAACCTTTAAAGGGCGATAACTCCGCAATAAACCACTGAACCAGAATACGGCGATGATGTGCACAACTAGGCTTGGTACTGATCATCCCTGCAAAGTTTCTTTGAAGCGGTTCAGGAGAAAAAGTCCGGACACAATGTGTGTATTATAACCTTTAAAGGGTCAAAACTCCGCCACAAATCTTTCAATCGAAATTACGGCGATGACATACATAACTAGGCTTGGTACTGATTATCCCTGAAAAGCTTCATTGAAATCTGGCCAGGGGTTCAGGAGAACTAGTCCAGACAAAGTCTGTGTAGTTAAACCTTTAAAGGGCCATAGCTCCGCCAGAAATCTTTCAATCGAAATACGGCGAAGACATACATAACTAGGCTTGGTACTAATTATCCCTGCAAAAGTTCGTTGAAATCTGGAGGTGTTCAGGAGTACAAGTCCAGACAAAGTTTTTGTATTAAAACCTTTAAAGGGCCACAAGCGCCAAACCCATTCAACTGGAACACGGGGATGATATGCACCACTAGTCCCAGTACTGATCATTCCTGCAAAGTTTTGTTGAAATCCTGCAAAGGGTTCAGGAAAAATAGTCCGGACAAAGTTTGTGTATTAAAACCTTTAAAGGGCCATAACTCCGCATAAAAGCATTCAACCGGAACACGGTGACGATATGCATAACTAGATTTAGTACTGATCAAGTCTGCAAAGTTTCATTAAACTCCGGCCAAGTGAAGGCCCTATCGTCTTAATGAGGCAAAATACAGCAGTTTTAACTAAACCAAGGGCCGTAACTCCGTTGTTACTAATCCGATTTGGCTGGTTTTTAAACTAGTTCAAGCTTTCATTGGTATCAACAATCTGGTAAATTTGTAAAAGATCCGACGGAAAATGAAGGCCCTATCGTGTTAACGAGGCCAAATTAAAGTATATTTCAAAATATCAAGGGCCATAACTTCGGTGTAAATGGTCCAATCTGGCTGGTTTTCAAACTGGTCCGAGCTTTCATTGATATCATGCATTGAAACCATGATGTTGTATGACGATGAGCTGTATATGCTTAAGTCGAAATAAAATAAATGTTCTGTTCTGTTCTGATATCAACAATCTGGTAAAGTTTTGGAAAAGATCCGATGAAAAAAAGGCCAATTTATCTAAATTTTCATTCAACCGTTCAAGTTGTCTTTCAGACTAGTGTTCTCTTGGTGCATTTTGATGTATAGAACTTTCTAATATTAATATTGTTGGCATTAAATGAAAAAGAAGTTGAAGACTTTTGTCAACATTTCATTTTCAGAACTGAACTATGAAACCATTCAAACCGTCTTCTTAAAACTTTCTTCACATATCATTCAAACTAGTGGTCTTGTGATATGATGTATACTAAAGGAAAACAGAAACGCAGTTTGGGAATTTCCGCTAATGTTATGTATTGTATGTACATTATGCTGCTGTTAATCGAATAGTACGTGGCGTATTTGCCATTGTATTTTATTGTATTACTCTTAGCCATATACATTCGCAATTTCAAAATGCTAACTGGGAAGGGTTTAATCTAATGTTGGTAGAACTTGTTACCCAACCCATTTGTCATTATAATATGTCTATCGTATATATGTTTATATTTGCTCTGTTTGTAAAATATTGGCAATAAAATATGTTTAAATCAGTACGTGGCTACATTAGACTTTTATACATTATATAGCGAACATTTCCGAGTGGTGTTTCTTTTTTCCTATAGTATATATAACTTATTTTTGCATTTTCATGGAAACAACATTTCATTCAGTACTTCACATATAATTTGTTTTGTTTTTATTATATTATTTGAAATGACATCATTAATTCTTCCAGATTTCTCTGACACACGTGGAAACGTGGCTCCATCGTATACGGAATGACTACTATAGAATTTGCAGCAACTCTGCAGTTCTGCAGGTTAAAAGTTTCTAAGCCCATTCTTCATATTTCATCTTGATGTAAATAGAGGATGAGCCTGGCATGTTCATTCCTGTTTGGCGCCATATAACCTTTCATGAGTTGGTGCACCCTAACACCCAATTCAATTCCATTCATTGTCCATATTCTGTTATATAAAGCATGCTAATTGTTTGTTTGCACATGTATGTAAATAAAAGTCGAATTATTATTATAAAGGAAAACAAGCTTATAACATAGTTTTCCTTTTACAATTGTTTCTTACCACAATCAAACCGTACCTTTGCCTTCAATATAAAGCTTTACATATGTATCAGTCTGTCTACTGTCCATAAGCAGACAGGCGTATGTGAATTGTTTGTCGACGATAAGCTTTTTCACCAAAATTGGTTAATCAAGGTTTGTTTCAAGTAGATCCCAGACGAGTTCTAAAGTTTTGCATAAGCAATGTATGCCTTATAGAGTTATTGCCCTTGGTTATGACAATTAATTCGCGCAATAACTTTAGTAAATTAATTTTAATTTTCACCAAAGTTGGGTTGAAGGTTGGTGGCAGTAAGATATTGCATGAGTTCAACTCTCAGGGGAAAAATGTTTTATATATTTATATATTTAAGAACAAAAGCGTGGTAAACCATTGTTTCAGTGTTTGTAAACTTGATTTTCATTGGTTTACGGATTTAACCAACAAGTAACAGGTTACATGCTGCTTCTCTAACGCGTTACACAGATATTTGTGACGCGTTACTCCTAGAATGCGAAAACTGCTTAACAAGTAAGTAGCCAAGTAACGCATTACTGTTTAATTAAACGTGTAATACTAATCCGTTACTTTTTTTTATATGACACTGTCCGTAACTTTTAGCTTATAAAACACACACTAATTATGTTC
Source organism: Cyrtodaria siliqua (assembly GCA_037043455.1). Taxonomy (NCBI): domain Eukaryota; kingdom Metazoa; phylum Mollusca; class Bivalvia; order Adapedonta; family Hiatellidae; genus Cyrtodaria; species Cyrtodaria siliqua. Next base: position 40,460 of record JAWPHD010006976.1, read on the forward strand.
GCAAACATTACACACTAAACATTATTGAATATTTACTAATTAAAAGCAAGATTGTTTACGGAATCCAATCGCGGTACAGAAAAACGAAAATCCGCTTCGTGCGTTTGAACTCGCAGCCCAAACTAAAATTACACTGAGCGTATAGTGGTCGACATCGCTCCCGACTGAGCTAAGCGGGCTATACATATTTATGCAATACATACTATGGTCAAAACCTAATGCGCTAATGGAATTCACGTGATCGCAGAAAAGGTTAATATTGTGGATCCCACTTTATTTACATATAATAATTAAAACTTCTTTTTTTTTTCAAACTCGCGAATGTATTCCTACATACTTCTTAGGGTCTATCATCATTTTTTCATGTATACATTTCACTGAATAAAAGTCAGACAGTTATTTGGTTATGCTCAATATCTGCTTACTTACGGACAGTGTCCCTTTAACGCGTAAGAAAATGTTGAATTATCCTTACTATTCAGTTAAATATATATTGAAAATCTCGTCTCTAACACGTTACACAATCGAAAATCGAGAGTGTATGTATGTATATTTATTTATTTCAGTGACAAAAACATATTTTAGAAATATTACATATATAGGACATATAGATAACATAAAATGTACATGTATATATACAGGACTCATTCATTATTGAATTTAAACGAGTTGGCAAAATGATATAATGCGAGGCTCTTGCCGAGCATTATATCATTTTTGCTAACGAGTTTAATAAATTCAATAATAAATGAGAACGAATGTTAGATTCTATATATCACATAACTCATATATCGACTTTTATTGCATTTTGCCTGTCGCTTTAACACGCGAAACCGACATAGTCATAATAAACCATGGGAATTGGATCAAAAAGTCATTATCGACTTTTTTGACAGCGCGTGCTGGAATATACAACTGGTATATCGAAAATATAGAATGGTGTTATTCCACTCCCACACCGTATATTATGTGATAAAAAGCATTAGGCAACATTGAGCAAAATTGGATTGTACCCAGCCTAACTTGGCTTACTAGTCACCATCTTATAATTGCATTACATAGATAAAGCAATATTTAAATTGATAACTGAAATAAAAAAAAAGGTCCATGCGTATTCAACAGCATATATGATATTATGAGGATAATGTTGGCATACCCGGAGTTCTGTAAAATCAGTGAGATACATGAACATAATGTGAAAACAAAAACAATGAAATAATTTAAAAAGTAAAACATAGTGTTGTGTACGAGTGCCTATATAATATGAATATTGGTACAGATAGACATGCCTATTAATCCACCACGGATTTTTAAAAATTATTAATAGTTGCAATTCAATTGCTGACTACTTTAACTTAGTTTGTCTACCACAGACTTTAAATAAACAATGACATATATACCCGTTGTTGAGTGAAGACAAGTTTTTACCAAGTAAATGAAAACACTTCACTGACAGTCAAACTACTAAGAGTAATGCGTTAGAAATGTAGGGGTAATACGTTACTTTTTCTAACGCGTTACTTTTGGGACTTATGACATGAACCGCGCTACTCATAAAGGAATGGTGCAGGAGGAACAACAATAAAAACATTATGTTTCCTCATAGCAGGATTTGCTATGCCAGTGTGTAATAACACGTTGCAACATAACAATTTTAGAAGTGATGATTGCACGTTATTATAATGCATGGGTGTAGGCAAGTACGGTGGTTATTTATGCAGCAGTGTGTTTTGTCTTCAGAAAGGAGTCGTAGCTATATAGTCAGAACATAAAACCATAAAAGCTAGGATTCTCACAGCTAAGATTATTGTCGCAACTCGTTACAGACTGCAGAATGCCACAGTTACATTTGTGAACCAGATGGGTATATAATAATACAGTTACATTTGTGGACCAGATAGGTACATAAGAATACAGTTACATTTGTGAAGCAGATAGGTAATTAAGAATACAGTTACATTTGTGGACCAGATAGGTATATACGAATAAATGTAGGTATATAAGAATACAGTTACATTTGTGGACCAGATAGGTATATAAGAATACAGTCACATTTGTGGACCAGATAGGTATATAAGAATACAGTTACATTTGTGGCCAGATAGGTATATAAGAATACGTTTAAATATGCGACTGTGATGATGATAAGCACGCAGCAAACCAGATGGCCAATAATCTATAGTAATCACTTACTGTTTGGGGCGCCTGTTTCTGCCAACACGTTACTTTTCAAACATTGTTTTTGATAGATCTTTTTCGATGCAAAAGTCTGTTCCATTAACAATTAGATTGTTTTTAGAATTTCTATCCAAAAATGTTTTTATGTGTTTAATAGATCTAAATTAAGATATCCTGGAAGTAATGTTTAGCTAACTAAAGTAAATGAATTTGAGATTTTCAAATTTTCTGCTGCCGCCAGTCAACAATGAATTTACATGGAAAAAACATTATCAAAAAGTACTTTGGCTTTAAAATATTTATTACTAGGTGGCTGTCTACAAATCATTATTACCGGTAATAATTACATGCATAGTTCACAACAAATTGTTTTGCATATTATTATTTGCTAATTATACACTGAATCCAAAATAAATAATATTTTAATGTTCGTACCTTTTATTTAATTATACGCAAGCAGGTTTAATTAGATTAATAAATATATATGGAGTTTTGAAAGCTTGCTAATACTTCACGATTTGCTGTGTGTTTCGTGTTTTACACATTTGATTATACACATAATACCATCACAGAGATACCTAGCCGTCCACGTAGACCCATAAACTCGAGAGCCAGGACCAAAAAGAGCCAATTAGGACCAAGTACCTGTACGATGATAACGGATTATATACGGGTATATACTGCCAAACATGCTAACAGTGTTGCAGCACTGTACAGTTGGTCACTGAGCTCGATGCTAAAAGAAGACGCCATACAATCAAAAGAAACTAACATCACTTGTAAATAGTCAATTCAGATATGTAATTAAAGTTAGATTCCTTCTAACTCGAACCCTCAGGTCCTTTTGTACTAAGGTTGCCTGATTAATGACTGATATATACTTGTACTCAGCTGTTTAACTTGTAGGCTATGTTACAAGCGAGTTAGCATGCCACAGAGGTTGACTGACAATCAAAGGGTACCTAAAGGAAACGTGACATGCATTTTCTAGCTCCGCCTTCTATTGTTCAGGAGTTGGTGGACAACACATGTCTTTGATACAGGTTATAGTGTTCTTATGTTGGCTCAAATCTCTGGTGGATATAGGCTTGATTAACAGATCGGAACTATGTGTGGTCGTTAATGTTAATTATGCCCTCGAAGCGGATGGTGAATAAACAAGCAAAACAGATGGAGAACAAATTACCTGTAATGTGGATGGGAAAGAAACTGTTGGAGGTAAGTTGGGCTTTCGTCGAACATTATCCTGCCCAAGTGTATTGTGAGGGTATCATGAAACACCAAAATCTTCCTCAAATCCCCCAAATCCACCTCAGTCCCAACAAATATAAGTGGTAAAACGCTGTTATTGTACCATACATCTCTCAAAAAGGAAGTCTAGTGTGAGATGGGGTTCCAATGGCAGTTAACCCTTGGTTAGGGTGTCTGGAACGAATTTTAGGTTATATGTATACTCTTTCATACTGTTCATATTATCATTTTAAATTAATTTAGGCCTAAGTTGCATGATAATTATTTCGATGTCCAAGAAATAAAATGTGACTTGATTTCACGAGTATCGAAACAAAATAAACAATTGGGAGAACTTGCTGATTTGACAGGGTACTGGGCGGACACATTCAACGCACAAATTCGATGTCCATGGAGAGATAGAATGTTAATTTCATGAGTATCGTGCAGACAACTACAACTACAAAAGAAACCAGTGGGCGAACTTGCTGGTTTGACAGGGTACTCAGGGTGGACCCTTTTGGGACATTTTCACAATGCATGACGAAGAAGAATATATGCATGTGAGCGCGATTTAACACAAAAATGCGTGTGTTGCAAGGCCAATGCGTGAGACTTGACAGGTAAAATAATCGAAGAGTTTTTACATTTTATTCGGGTATAACAAGTTATTTTTGCACACATTGTGACAAGATAATAATGGTTTTTCACACATTGTGATAACATATTAAGTTTTTGTTTAAAACTCATACATACATGCATGATGAAACAAATATACATTTAATAGATAATGTGTATGTATTTGAATTGCGACCTGTCACCTTAGCCTACAGATTTTTTGATTTGAGAATCTATAGTTTCCAGTTGGTACCACGAGGAGGTGTGACTAGGACTTGTTGTTATATAAAGTGTAATTAGTAACGTTTTATATTACAACCATTTACCAACCATTCCGGCTTCTCATGGACGATAGCACGGATGACATGACAACTCACTGTCATGGTGTGGGAGGAAACCGGAGTACCCGGGGAAAACCCACGTGTCCGAGAGGGCGACTCTCAATAACAATCCGAGACAGGGCAACTAACCAGGGTTGAATTGATGAAAGTGAGTGCGCTTCCCGACACCCTTAGCTGGCTGGCTGGCTGGTCCTGACTGGCTGGCTGGCTGGTTGGTGTATTAGTCATTTCAGCACATTTTTGGCTATATATGATAGTCGAGTTTTAAGTGGTGGACACAGTCAAGACGGTGTAGAATCTGGAAGACCGGCTGTAGATGCATTACAGCAAAGACGGGTGTAGAATCTGGGACATAGGCTGGAGATGTATTGCAACGAAGACGGGCGTAGAATCTGGAACATAGGCTGTAGATGTATTACAACGAAGGCGAATGTAGAATCTGGAAGACAGGTTTGTTGATTAGTTGAATGGTGTATTTCGTCATTTTCAGAACATGTTAGGCTATACATGTAGTCTAACATGTGCTGAATAAATTAAATATATCCGTCATTTTTAAGTGGCAGATGCAGATCACCATTTCTTTTCTATGAAGGCGGATGTAGAATCTGGAAGACAGGATTGAGATGTATATAATGAAGACGGAATTAGAATCTGGAATACTTGGTTGGTTGGTTAGTTGGTTGGTTGGTTGGTTAGTTGGTTGGTTGGTTGGTTGGTTATTTAGTCATTTTTAGCACATTTTAGTCTATATATGATGTAGAATCTGGAAGATGGGCTGGAGATGTAAAACATTGAAATCGGATGTAACATCTGGAAGATGGTCTGGATATTTATTACAATGATGACGGTTGTAGAATCTGGAAGACGGATGGATATGTATTACACTGAAAATTCAATTTTACACATGTTAGCCCCCATAGTTGATTGATTGGCTCAGTGGTGTTTAACGCCAGTTCCAGCACATCTAAGGCTATATATGACATTCGATTTCATGCAAAACTGACACCGGGGCGGGACCAGATTTAACCCCATGGTCACCATTTCAGCAAGCTTGACAGAACTACATGTATCAGCTTATGCTACATGCAATATATTCAAGCTTTATGCCGTGTGGTTTCAAAAGATGGATGTAGAATAGGCACATGTTAGGCCGTATATGACGGTCGATTCTTTTGTGGTAGAGGCAGACAATCCCATGTTTCCTAGGTAGAACCAGTACTGTATACCTCCAGCCATCCGTAAGAATCAATACCTTTCACTTGACAAGTCGAGCTCCCAGTGGGATTCGAACCAGCAGCGGGAATCTGGACGATGGGTTTGAGATGTGTTACAAATGAAGACGGTTGTAGAATCTGGAAGATGGGTTTGAGATGTATTACAATGAAGACGGTTGTAGAATCTGGAAGATGGGTTTGAAATGTATTACAATGAAGACGGTTGTAGAATCTGGAAGATGGGTTTGAGATGTATTACAATGAAGACGGTTGTAGAATACCGAAGACTAATATGTCTATTGGCAAAAACCTGGTTATTTGAGGTGACCAGTTTTTCTATTTATATTTAAACCGATGTAGAATCTGGAAGATAGGCTAAAGATGTATTACAATGAAGACGGTTGTAAAATCTGGATGACAGGCTGGTAAAGACGTGTCAGTATCTGGAAGACATGCAAACATGTATTAAAAGGAAGACATGTGTATAATCTGGAAGCATGAAGGAAAAGAGAGTGTTTTAGTACATGTACAAGAAAATAATTAAATCAAGGCCAGAAACTATTTACATGTTCTATTTGTTAACGTTTCACTTTTCCGTGCATAAGATTTATTGCAGTTGATACAGATATACATTATAAAGTAAAATACACTAGAGTAACATATTAGTCCCCTCTTACGATCATACAAGGGTCAAGCAATGGTCAAGCAGTGGTCAAGCAGTGGTATCATTTCAAATTTATTGGTCTTCTTGAGAACCATGGAAGGACAAAGGGCTGTTGCGTTGTATTTCAATCAGGTAGGACAATGTTGATAACAATGACCTAATTTATATGATTAGAAAGATGTCATCAATGCGTAAACAAAGGTGTTGTATACATTTCACAAACTGTAGAAACCAAAGAGAATAGTTTCTAATTAACGTTTGACTGTGATCCTAACGGCAGAATTCATTCCACAAGAAAACTTGACGCGATGTTTGCATGCATGGTAACAATGCACTAACAGATGAACATAGTCCAGTGGATATGCTTAATGCTTAACACAATAAATAATCAGGCATAATTATGTTGTTCATAATTATGTTTAGAAAAGAAAAATGAAAAAGGAAACGTTTCCTACCTGTTTTTGTAATGTCTAAAACTTCTGTGGCTACATCTAGAACAGAAATCATAGTTTGCGATGTTAACAGCTGAATTATAAATTTGGCGCCATGACGATATGAACCTTCTGGATCAAAGACATAACGCCATGAGACATGGATTCTGAAAAACTTCACAACCGCTGGAGAAACAAGAGTTACTGAAACTCCAACATGTAAAACCCTATTAATCGCCTCTTACTATCATGCAAGGGTCAAGCAGTGATATCACTTCTAGATATTACTGACCACACTCGAATACAAGGGGCTGTTGCGTTATACGTCAAGAAGGTAGGTCAATTTTGGTAACAATGACCTAATTGCAGAGGAATAGATTGATGTCATCAATCTATAACTATGAATGCATTGAACAAACTGTACAACCCCAAGAAGAAATAAATAGGTTGTTCTCTTGCTCTGGAATCATAATCTATCTATATGAATTCCTGTCCTCAGAGCAAACTTACTTGATCAGAATATTTCAACTACATCACGTAGTCTTCATCAGCTGTTATACTGGCCATCACGTGACGTAGGAAGGTCATGTGCGAACAGGAGAAAGTTGTATACTGGAGGTAGCTCTAGCCCTTGTCTCGGTTGAGAGATGGCTGCCGCTGCTTGAATGCAATCGCCTCCTTTACCCGTCTTTTGATGTGCACATCCTCTGAGGTAATTACCTTGGTGTTCTCCGGCTTGAAGGAATGTCCAGTTTTCTCACAATGTTTTTTTTAGCCGAGTTGGATCTTGTGGTGTGTTCTTTAAGTATGATAACTAAAGATCTTCCCGTTTCACCAACATACTCCGAGTCACATTGCTCGAATTTGATGTAATACACAACGCCACATTTCTTTAAGGGATCGGTTTTATCTTTTACAAGTGTCAATTTCTGTCTAAATGAATTAAAGGGTTTGAGAAACGTATTGACATTGTATTGCTTGAAAACCCTGTGCAGTACTTCTGATGTCCCTCTCACATAGGGAAGAAGAAAGGGAATGGAGAGGAGAGAGGAAGACATCCCGATGTGAGAGGGACATCAGAAGTACTGGACAGGGTTAGCAAGAAATACAATGTCAATATGTTTCACAAATACTTTAATTCATTAAGACAGCAATTGAAACGTGTAAAAGATAAAACCGATCCCTTAAATAAATGTGACGTGGGGTATTACATCAAATGCGAAAAATGTGACTGATTATGTTGGTGAAACGGGAAGATCTTTATATATCAGACTTAAAGAACACACCACAAGATCCAACTCGGCTATAAAAGAACATTGTGAGAAAAATGGACATTCCATCAAGCCGGAGAATACCAAACTAATTACCTCAAGAGGATGTGCACATCAAAAGACGCGTACAAGCGTACAGGAGGTGATTGCTATCAAGCAGCGGCAGCCATCTCTCAACCGAGACGAGGGCTAGAGCTACCTCCAGTATACGGCTCTCTCCTGTTGTCACGTGATCTTCCTACGTCACGTGATGACAAGTATAACAGCTGATGAATAGACTACGAGATGTAGTTGCAATATTCTGATCAAGTATTTTTTTCTCTAAGCACAGGAATTCATATAGATTGCCCAAGAGGAAAGTTTCCAATTACCTTTAAGCTGTGATGGAAACGGCCGAATTCATACCACGAGAAAAATGGACGCGATGTTTACATGCATATATACGAACAATACAGTAACAGATGAACATGTTATAATGCATAACAAAATAAATAATAAGTCATAATTATGTTAACAAAATTTTGTTCAGAAAATGATAAATGAAAACGTTTCCTACCTGTTTTTGTGATGATTCAAACGTCTGTGGCTGCATCTAGAACAGAAATCATCGTTTGCGATGTAACAGCTGAATTATAACTCGGGTTTTACGGCACCGCAACTCAAAATAGTTGATAGGGCGCCATGACGGATATGAACTTTCTGGATCCAAGACATAACACTATGAGACATGGATTCAGAAACTTCACAACCGCTGGAGAAACACTTCTTACTGAAACCGCTAATTGCAAAAATCCCCTATTAATCGCCTCTTACGAACATGCACGTGGCAATCAATTCTTGATCTTATTAACCACCCTGAACCACCCCGGACTCGTGCGTTACAAGTCAAAAAGGTAGGTCAATGTTGGTAACAATGACCTAATTGTATAGCAAAAGATTGATTTCATCAATCTATAACTATGTAGAAACTGTAGAACCTCAAAAGGAAATATACTTGTTACCTTTAATAATCAAAAAATGCACATATAGGTCATAGCGCTATAAATAATAAGGCATAATTAGTTCAGAAAATGAAAAATGAAAACGTTTCCTACCTGATTTTGTGATGACTCAAACGTTTCTGGCTGCATCTGGAACAGAAATCACTTTGCGATGTAACAGCTAGTTGATATGGCGCCATGATGGCTATGAACTTTATGGAGCCAGAACTACTTTTCCTCTGGTGGATTTGATCGCATCTGCAATCAGAAAAGAAGAGATTATGTTTTAGCAACATTTTCATAGTAAACAGTATAGTCTAATAGTTTACCTGAGGTGTCGCCTGCAGCAGGTTTGTTGTTGCAACTTAATAGTGAACCAGAACGATTTCTCTTGTGGATTTGATCGCATCTGCAATCTGAAAAGAGGAGATATTATAAGGTTTTAGCAACATTTTCTTTATAATTAGTATAGTCTAATAATCTACTTGATGTGTCGTCTGCAGCAGTTTGGTTGTTTCATCTTCATAGTCAGCCAAAACAACGTTTCCACTGGTGGACTTAACATGTTTTAACATCATTTTCGTAGTTAATATCTATAGTTTAGTAGTCAACCTGATGTGTCGTCTGCAGCAGCGTCATAGTCAGCCAGAACGTTTCCTCTGGTAGATTTGATGGAATCTGTAGTAAAAAAGCAAAAAAGAAGAGATATTACATGTTTTAACAACATTTTCATAGTTAATAGTGAAGTCTAATAGTATACCGGATGTGTCGTCGGCATCAGCTTGGTGGTTGCAACGCCGTAGTCAGCCAGAACGTTTCCTTTGGTAGATTTGATGGAATCTGTAATAAAAAAAGGAAAAAAGAAGAGATATTACATGTTTTAACAACATTTTCATAGTTAAAAGTGCAGTCTAATAGTATACCGGATGTGTCGTCTGCATCAGCTTGGTGGTTGCAACGTCATAGTCAGCCAGAACGTTTCCTCTGGTAGATTTGATGGAATCTGTAATAAAAAAAGGAAAAAGAAGAGATATTACATGTTTTAACAACATTTTCATAGTTAATAGTGCAGTCTAATAGTATACCGGATGTGTCGTCTGCATCAGCTTGGTGGTTGCAACGTCATAGTAAGCCAGGACATTTCCTCTGGTAGATTTGATGGAATCTGTAATGAAAAAAAGAAAAAAGAAGAGATATTACATGTTTAAACAACATTTTCATAGTTAATAGTGCAGTCTAATAGTATACCGGATGTGTCGTCTGCATCAGCTTGGTGGTTGCAACGTCATAGTCAGCCAGAACGTTTCCTCTGGTAGATTTGATGGAATCTGTAATAAAAAAAGGAAAAAGAAGAGATATTACATGCTTTAACAACATTTTCATAGTTAATAGTGCAGTCTAATAGTATACCGGATGTGTCGTCTGTATCAGCTTGGAGGTTGCAACGTCATAGTCAGCCAGAACGTTTTCTCTGGTAGATTTGATGGAATCTGTAATGAAAAAAAAAAGAGATATTACATTTTTAAACAACATTTTCATAGTTCATAGTGCAGTCTAATAGAATACATGATGTGTCGTCTGTATCAGCATGGTGGTTGCAACGTCATAGTCAGCCAGAACGTTTTCTCTGGTAGATTTGATGAAATCTGTAATAAAAAAAGGAAAAAAGAAGAGATATTACATGTTTTAACAACATTTTCATAGTTAATAGTGCAGTCTCATAGTATACTGGATGTATCGTCTGCATCCGCTTGGTGGTTGCAACGTCATAGTCAGCCAGATCAACGTTTCCTCTGGTAGATTTGATGGAATCTGTCATAAAAAAAGGAAAAAAGAAGAGATATTACATGTTTTAACAACATTTTCATAGTTAATAGTGCAGTCTAATAGTATACCGGATGTGTCGTCTGCATCAGCTTGGTGGTTGCAACGTCATAGTCAGCCAGAACGTTTCCTCTGGTAGATTTGATGGAATCTGTAATGAAAAAAAGGAAAAAAAGAAGAGATATTACATGTTTTAACAACATTTTCATAGGTAATAGTGCAGTCTAATAGTTTATCGGATGTGTCGTCTGCATCAGCTTGGTGGTTGCAACTTCATAGTCAGCCAGAATGTTTCCTCTGGTAGATTTGATGGAATCTGTCATAAAAAAAGGAAAAAAGAAGAGATATTACATGTTTTAACAACATTTTCATAGTTAACAGTGCAGTCTAATAGTATACCGGATGTGTCGTCTGCATCAGCATGGTGGTTGCAACGTCATAGTCAGCCAGAACGTTTCCTCTGGTAGATTTGATGGAATATGTAATGAAAAAAAGGAAAAAAAGAAGAGATATTACTTGTTTTAACAACATTTTCATAGTTAATAGTGGAGTCTAATAGTATACCGGATGTGTCGTCTGCTTCAGCTTGGTGGTTGCAACGTCATAGTCAGCCTGGACGTTTCCTCTGGTAGATTTGATGGAATCTGTAATAAAAAAAGGAAAAAAGAGGAGATATTACATGCTTTAACAACATTTTCATAGATAATAGTGCAGTATAACAGTATACCGCATGTGTCATCTGCATCAGCTTGGTGTTTGCAACGTCATAGTCAGCCAGAACGTTTCCTCTGGTAGATTTGCTGGAATCTGCAAGAAAAAAAGGAAAAAAGAAGCGATATTACATGCATGTTTTAACAACATTTTCATAGATAATAGTGCAGTCTAATAGTATACCGCATGTGTCGTCTGCATCAGCTTGATGGTTGCAACGTCATAGTAAGCCAGAACGTTTCCTCTGGCAGATTTGATGGAATCTGTAATAAAAAAGGAAAAAAGAAGAGATATTACATGTTTCAACAACATTTTCATGGTTAATAGTGCAGTCTAATAGTATACCGGATGTGTCGTCTGCATCAGCTTGGTGGTTGCAACGTCATAGTCAGCCAGAACGTTTCCACAGGTAGATTTGATGGAATCGGTAATACAAAATGAAAAAAAGAAGAGATATTACATGTTTCAACAATATTTTCATAGTTAATAGTGCAGTCTAATAGTACACCGCGTATGTTGTCTGCACCAGCTTCGTGGGTGCAACGTCTTAGTCAGCAAGAACGTTTCCACTAGTAGATTTCATAGACTAAGTAATAAAAAAAAGAAAAAAGAAGAGATTTTACATGTTTTAACAACATTTTCATAGTTAATAGTGCAGTCTAATAGTATACCGGATGTTTCGTCTGCATCAGCTTGGTGGTTGCAACGTCATAGTCAGCCGGAACGTTTCCTCTGGTATATTTGATGGAATCTGTAATAAAAAAGGAAAAAAGAAGCTATATTACATGTTTTAACAACATTTTCATAGATAATAGTGCAGTTTTGATGGAATCTGTAATAAAAAAAGGAAAAAAGAAGAGATATTACATGTTTTAACAACATTTTCATAGTTAATAGTGACGTCTAATAGTATACCGGATGTGTCGTCTGCATCAGCTTGGTGGTTGCAACGTCATAGTCAGCCAGAACGTTTCCTCTGGTAGAATTGATGGAATGTGTAATAAAAAAGGAAAAACAAGAGATATTACATGTTTCAACAACATTTTCATGGTTAATAGTGCAGTCTAATAGTATACCGGATGTGTCGTCTGCATCAGCTTGGTGGGTGCAACGTCATAGTCAGCTAGAGCAACCTTTCCTCTAGTAGATTTGATGGAATCTGTAATAAAAAAAGGAAAAAATAATAGATATATCATGTTTTAACAACATTTTCATAGTTAATAGTGCAGTCTAATAGTATACCGGATGTGTCGTCTGCATCAGCTTCGTGATTGCAACGTCATAGTCAGCCAGAACATTTCCTCCGATAGATTTAATGGAATCTGTAATTAAAAAAAGGAAAAAAGAAGAGATATTACATGTTTTAACAACATTTTCATAGTTAATAGTGCAGTCTAATAGTATACCGGATGTGTCGTCTGCACCAGCTTCGTAATTGCAACGTCATAGTCAGCAAGAACGTTTCCACTAGTAGATTTCATGGAATCTGTAATAAAAAAAGGAAAAAAGAAGAGATTTTACATGTTTTAACAACATTTTAATAGTTAATAGTGCAGTCTAATAGTATACCGGATGTTTCGTCTGCATCAGCTTCGTGGTTGCAACGTCATAGTCAGCCAGAACGTTTTCTCTGGTATATTTGATGGAATCTGTAATAAAAAAGGAAAAAAGAAGCTATATTACATGTTTTAACAACATTTTCATAGATAATAGTGCAGTTTTGATGGAATCTGTAATAAAAAAAGGAAAAAAGAGGAGAATATTACATGTTTTAACAACTTTTTCATAGTAATAGTGCCGTCTAATAGTATACCGGATGTGTCGTCTGCATCAGCTTGGTGGTTGCAAAGTCATAGTCAGCCTGGACGTTTCCTCTGGTAGATTTGATGGAATCTGTAATAAAAAAAAGAAAAAAGAATTGATATTACATGTTTTAACAACATTTGCATAGTTAATAGTGCAGTCTAATAGTATACCGGATGTGTCGTCTGCATCAGCTTGGTGGTTGCAACGTCATAGTCAGCCTGGACGTTTCCTCTGGTAGATTTGATGGAATCTGTAATAAAAAAAAGAAAAAAGAATAGATATTACATGTTTTAACAACATTTGCATAGTTAATAGTGCAGTCTAATAGTATACCGGATGTGTCGTCTGCATCACCTTGGTGGTTGCAACGTCATAGCCAGCCAATATGTTTCCTCTGGTAAATTTGATGGAATCTGTAATAAAAAAGGAAAAAAGAAGAGATATTACATGTTTCAACAACAATTTCATGGTTAATAGTGCAGTCTAATAGTATACCGGATGTGTCGTCTGCACCAGCTTGGTGGTTGCAACGTCATAGTCAGCCAGAACGTTTCCACTGGTAGATTTGATGGAATCTGTAATACAAAATGAAAAAAAGAAGAGATATTACATGTTTCAACAACATTTTCATAGTTAATAGTGCAGTCAAATAGTATACCGGATGTGTCGTCTGCATCAGCTTGGTGATTGCAACGTCATAGTCAGCCAGAACGTTTCCTCTGGTAGACTTGATGGAATCTGTAATAAAAAAAAAGGAAAAAAGAAGAGATATTACGTGTTTTAACAACATTTTCATAGTTAATAGTGCAGTTTTACAGTATACCGGATGTGTCGTCTCCATCAGCTAGGTGGTTGCAACGTCATAGTCAGCCAGAACGTTTCCTCTAGTAGATTTAATGGAATCTATAATAAAGATAGCAGAAAAGAGATATTAAATATTTTAACTACATTTTCATAGTTAGTAATGCAGTCTTATAGTATACCGGATGTGTCGTCTGCATCAGCTTGGTGGTTGCGACGTCTTAGTCAGCCAGAACGTTTCCTCTGGTAGATTTGATGGAATCTGTAATAAAAAAAGGAAAAAAAGAAGCGATATTACATGTTTTAACAACATTTTCATAGTTAATAGTGCCGTCTAATAGTATACCGGATGTGTCGTCTGCATCAGCTTGGTGGTTGCAACTTCATAGTAAGCCAGAACGTTTTCTCTGGTAGATTTGATAGAATCTGTAATAAAAAAGGAAAACAGAATAGATATTACATGTTTCAACAACATTTTCATGGTTAATAGAGCAGTCTAATAGTATACCGGATGTGTCGTCTGCATCAGCTTGGTGGTTGCAACTTCATAGTCAGCCATAACGTTTCCTCTGGTAGATTTGATGGAATCTGTAATAAAAAAAGGAAAAAAGAAGAGATATTACATGTTTTAACAACATTTTCATAGTTAATAGTGCAGTCTCATAGTATACCGGATGTATCGTCTGCATCCGATTGGTGGTTGCAACGTCATAGTCAGCCAGAGCAACCTTTCCTCTGGTAGATTTGATGTAATCTGTCATAATAAAAAGGAAAAAAAGAAGAGATATTACATGTTTTAACAACATTTTCATAGTTAATAGTTCAGTCTAATAGTTTATCGGATGTGTCGTCAGCATCAGCTTGGTGGTTGCAACTTCAAAGTAAGCCAGGACGTTTTCTCTGGTAGATTTGATGGAATCGGTAATACAAAAAGGAAATAAAAATGATATTACATGTTTTAACAACATTTTCATGTTTAAGAATGCAGTCTAATAGTATACCGGGTGTGTCATCTGCATCAGCTTGGTGGTAGCAACTCCATAGTCAGCCAGAATGTTTCCGCTGGTAGATTTGATGGAATCTGTAATAAAAAAAGGAAATAAAAATGATATTACATGTTTTAACAACATTTTCATAGTTAGAAGTGCAGTCTTAATAGTATACCGGATGTGTCGTCTGCATCAGCATGGTGGTTGCAACGTCATAGTCAGCCAGAACGTTTTCTCTGGTAGATTTGATGGAATCTGTAATGAAAAAAAGGAAAAAAGAATAGATGTTACATGTTTTAACAATATTTTCATAGTTAATAATGCAGTCTAATAGTATACCGGATGTGTCGTCTGCATCAATTTGGTGGTTGCAACGTCATAGTCAGCCAGAACGTTTCCACTGGTAGATTTGATGGAATCGGTAATACAAAATGAAAAAAAGAAGAGATATTACATGTTTCAACAACATTTTCATAGTTAATAGTGCAGTCTAATTGTATACCGGATGTGCCGTCTCCATCAGCTTGGTGGTTGCAACGTCATAGTCAGCCAGAACGTTTCCTCTAGTAGATTTAATGGAATCTATAATAAAAAAAGGTAAAAAAGAAGCGATATTACATGTTTTAACAACATTTTCATAGTTAATAGTGCCGTCTAATAGTATACCGGATGTGTCGTCTGCATCAGCTTAGTGGTTGCAACTTCATAGTAAGCCAGAACGTTTCCTCTGGTAGATTTGATGGAATCTGTAATAAAAAAAAGAAAAAAGAATAGATATTACATATTTTAACAACATTTGCATAGTTAATAGTGCAGTCTAATAGTATACCGGATGTGTCGTCTGCATCACCTTGGTGGTTGCAACGTCATAGCCAGCCAATATGTTTCCTCTGGTAAATTTGATGGAATCTGTAATAAAAAAGGAAAAAAGAAGAGATATTACATGTTTCAACAACAATTTCATGGTTAATAGTGCAGTCTAATAGTATACCGTATGTGTCGTCTGCATCAGCTTGGTGGTTGCAACGTCATAGTCAGCCAAAACGTTTCCTCTAGTAGATTTATTGGAATCTATAATAAAGAAAGCAAAAAAGAAGAGATATTACATATTTTAACAACATTTTCATAGTTAATAGTGCCGTCTAATAGTATACCGGATGTGTCGTCTGCATCAGATTGGTGGTTGCAACGTCATAGTCAGCCAGAACGTTTCCTCTGGTAGATTTGATGGAATCTGTAATAAAAAAGGAAAGAAGAAGAGATATTACATGTTTCAACAACATTTTCATGGTTAATAGTGAAGTCTAATATTATACCTGATGTGTCGTCTGCATCAGCTTGGTAGTTGCAACTTCACAGTCAGCCAGAACGTTTCCTCTGGTAGATTTGATGGAATCTGTAATAAAAAAAGGAAATAAAAAAGAGATATTACATGATTTAACAACATTTTCATAGTTAATAGTGCAGTGTAATAGATTATCGGATGTGTCGTTTGCATCAGCTTGGTGGTTGCAACGTCATAGTCAGCTAGAGCAACCGTTCCTCCGGTAGATTTGATGGAATCTGTAATAAAAAAAGGAAAAAAGAATAGATATTAATTGTTTAACAACGTTTGCATAGTTAATAGTACAGTCTAATAGTATACCGGATGTGTCGTCTGCATTTGCTTGATGGTTGTAACGTCATAGTCAGCCAAAACGTTTCCTCTAGTAGATTTAATGGAGTCTATAATAAAGAAAGCAAAAAAGAAGAGATATTACATGTTTTAGCTACATTTTCATAGTTAATAATGCAGTCTAATAGTATACCGGATGTATCCTCTGCATCAGCTTGGTGGTTGCAACGTCTTAGTCAGCCAGATCGTTTTCTCTGGTAGATTTGATGGAATCTGTAATAAAAAAAGGAAAAAAGAAGAGATATTACATGTTTTAACAACATTTTCATAGTTAATAGTGCAGTTTAATAGTTTATCGGATGTGTCGTCTGCATCAGCTTGGTGGTTGCAACTTCAAAATAAGCCAGAACGTTTTCTCTGGTAGATTTGATGGAATCTGTAATAAAAAAGGAAAAAAGAAGAGATGTTACATGTTTCAACAACATTTTCATGGTTAATAATGCAGTCTAATAGTATGCCGGCTGTGTCGTCTGCATCAGCTTGGTGGTTGCAACTCCATAGTCAGCCAGAACGTTTCCTCTGGCAGATTTGATGGAATCTGTAATAAAAAAAGGATATAAAAAAGATATTACATGTTTTAACAACATTTTCATAGTTAATAACGCAGTCTAATAGTATACCCGATGTGTCGTCTGCACCAGCTTGGTGGTTGCAACGTCTTTGTCAGCCAGAACGTTTCCTCTCGTAGATTTGATGGAATCTGTAATAAAAAAAGGAAAAAAAGAAGCGATATTACATTGTTTTAACAACATTTTCATAGTTAATAATGCCGTCTAATAGTATACCGGATGTGTCGTCTGCACCAGCTTGGTGGTTGCAACGTCATAGTCAGCCAGAACGTTTCCACTGGTAAATTTGATGGAATCTGTAATACAAAATGAAAAAAAGAAGAGATATTACATGTTTCAACAACATTTTCATAGTTAATAGTGCAGTCAAATAGTATACCGGATGTGTCGTCTGCATCAGCTTGGTGATTGCAACGTCATAGTCAGCCAGAACGTTTCCTCTGGTAGACATGGAATCTGTAATAAAAAAAAAGGAAAAAAGAAGAGATATTACGTGTTTTAACAACATTTTCATAGTTAATAGTGCAGTTTTACAGTATACCGGATGGTCGTCTCCATCAGCTAGGTGTTGCAACGTCATAGTCAGCCAGAACGTTTCCTCTAGTAGATTTAATGGAATCTATAATAAAGATAGCAGAAAAGAGATATTAAATATTTTAACTACATTTTCATAGTTAGTAATGCAGTCTTATAGTATACCGGATGTGTCGTCTGCATCAGCTTGGTGGTTGCGACGTCTTAGTCAGCCAGAACGTTTCCTCTGGTAGATTTGATGGAATCTGTAATAAAAAAAGGAAAAAAAGAAGCGATATTACATGTTTTAACAACATTTTCATAGTTAATAGTGCCGTCTAATAGTATACCGGATGTGTCGTCTGCATCAGCTTGGTGGTTGCAACTTCATAGTAAGCCAGAACGTTTTCTCTGGTAGATTTGATAGAATCTGTAATAAAAAAGGAAAACAGAATAGATATTACATGTTTCAACAACATTTTCATGGTTAATAGAGCAGTCTAATAGGTATACCGGATGTGTCGTCTGCATCAGCTTGGTGGTTGCAACTTCATAGTCAGCCATAACGTTTCCTCTGGTAGATTTGATGGAATCTGTAATAAAAAAAGGAAAAAAGAAGAGATATTACATGTTTAAACAACATTTTCATAGTTAATAGTGCAGTCTCATAGTATACCGGATGTATCGTCTGCATCCGATTGGTGGTTGCAACGTCATAGTCAGCCAGAGCAACGTTTCCTCTGGTAGATTTGATGTAATCTGTCATAATAAAAAGGAAAAAAGAAGAGATATTACATGTTTTTAACAACATTTTCATAGTTAATAGTTCAGTCTAATAGTTTTATCGGATGTGTCGTCAGCATCAGCTTGGTGGTTGCAACTTCAAAGTAAGCCAGGACGTTTTACTCTGGTAGATTTGATGGAATCGGTAATACAAAAAGGAAATAAAAATGATATTACATGTTTTAACAACATTTTCATGTTTAAGAATGCGTCTAATAGTATACCGGGTGTGTCATCTGCATCAGCTTGGTGGTAGCAACTCCATAGTCAGCCAGAATGTTTCCGCTGGTAGATTTGATGGAATCTGTAATAAAAAAAGGAAATAAAAATGATATTACATGTTTTAACAACATTTTTTATAGTTAGAAGTGCAGTCTTAATAGTATACCGGATGTGTCGTCTGCATCAGCTTGGTGGTTGCAACGTCATAGTCAGCCAGAAACGTTTTCTCTGGTAGATTTGATGGAATCTGTAATGAAAAAAAGGAAAAAAGAATAGATGTTACATGTTTTAACAATATTTTCATAGTTAATAATGCAGTCTAATAGTATACCGGATGTGTCGTCTACATCAATTTGGTGGTTGCAACGTCATAGTCAGCCAGAACGTTTCCACTGGTAGATTTGATGGAATCGGTAATACAAAATGAAAAAAAGAAGAGATATTACATGTTTCAACAACATTTTCATAGTTAATAGTGCAGTCTAATTGTATACCGGATGTGCCGTCTGCATCAGCTTGGTGGTTGCAACGTCATAGTCAGCCAGAACGTTTCCTCTAGTAGATTTAATGGAATCTATAATAAAAAAAGGTAAAAAAGAAGCGATATTACATGTTTTAACAACATTTTCATAGTTAATAGTGCCGTCTAATAGTATACCGGATGTGTCGTCTGCATCAGCTTAGTGTTGCAACTTCATAGTAAGCCAGAACGTTTCCTCTGGTAGATTTGATGGAATCTGTAATAAAAAAGGTAAAACGAAGAGATATTACATGTTTTAACAACATTTTCATAGTTAATAGTGCAGTCTAATAATATAACCGGATGTGTCGTCTGCATCAGCTTGGTGGTTGCATCGTCATAGTCAACCAGAACGTTTCCTCTAGTAGATTAATGGAATCTGTAATAACAAAAGGAAAAAAAGAAGAGATATTACATGTTTTAACAACATTTTCATAGTTAACAGTGCAGTCTTATAGTATACCGGATGTGTCGTCTGCATCAGCTTGGTGGCTGCAACTTCATAGTCAGCCATAACGTTTCCTCTGGTAGATTTCATGGAATCTGTAATGAAAAAAAGGAAAAAAGAAGAGATATTACATGTTTTAACAACATTTTCATAGTTAATAGTGCAGTCTAATAGTATACCGGATGTGTCGTCTGCATCAGCTTGGTGGTTGCAACCGTCATAGTCAGCCAGAGCAACGTTTCCTCTGGTAGATTTGATGGAATCTGTAATAAAAAAAGGAAAAAAGAATAGATATTACATGTTTTAAACAACATTTTCATAGTATATAGTGCAGTCTTATAGTATAACCGGATGTGTCGTCTGCATCAGCTTGGTGGTTGCAACGTCATAGTCAGTCAGAACATTTCCACTGGTAGATTTGATGGAATCCGGTAATAAAACATGAAAAAAAGAAGAGATATTACATGTTTCAACAACATGTTCATAGTTAATAGTGCAGTCTAATAGTATACCAGATGTGTCGTCTGCATCAGCTTGGTGATTGCAACGTCATAATCAGCCAGAACGTTTCCTCTATGTAGATTTGATGGAATCTGTGATAAAAAAAAGTAAAAAAAGAAGAGATATTACATGTTTTAACAACATTTTCATATTTAATAGGTGCAGTCTAACAGTATACCGGATGTGTCGCCTGCATCAGCTTGGTGGTTGCAACGTCATAGTCAGGCAGGAACGTTTCCTCTGGTAAATTTGATGAAATCTGTAATAAAAAAAGGGGAAAAAAAAGCTATATTACATGTTTTAACAACATTTTTCATAGTTAATATTGCCGTCTAATAGTATACCGGATGTGTCCTCTGCATCAGCGTGATGGTTGCTACGTCATAGTCAGCCAGAACGTTTCCTCTGGTAGATTTGATGGAATCTGTAATAAAATTGGGAAAAAGAAGCAATATTACATGATTTAACAACATTTTCATAGTTAATAGTGCCAGTCTAATAGTATACCGGATGTGTCGTCTCCTTCAGCTTGGTGGTTGCAACGCCATAGTCAGCCAGAACGTTTCCTCTAGTCGATTTAATGGAACCTATAATAAAGAAAGCAAAAAGAAGAGATATTACATGTTTCAACTACATTTTCATTGTTAATAATGCAGTCTAATAGTATAACCGGAGTGTCGTCTGCATCAGCGTGGTGGTTGCAACTTCATAGTCAGCCAGAACGTTTCCTCTGGTAGATTTGATGTAATCTGTAATAAAAAAGAAAAAAGAATAGATATTACATGTTTAAACAACATTTTATAGTTAATAGTGCCGTATAATAAATAGTATATGGGATGTGTCGTCAGCATCAGCTTGGTGGTTGCAACGTCACAGTCAGCCAGAACGTTTCCTCTGGTAGATTTGATGGAATCGGTAATAAAAAAAAGGAAAAAAGAAGCGATGTTACCTGATTTAACAACATTTTCATAGTTAATAGTGCAGTCTTATAGTATTCCGGATGTGTCGTCTGCATCAGCTTGGCGGTTGGCTTGCAACTGCATAATCAGCCTGAACGATTCCTCTTTTAGATTTGATGGAATCTGTAATAAAAACAGGAAAAAAAGAAAGATATATTACATGTTAGAACAACATTTTCATAGTAATAGTGCAGTCTAATAGTATACCAGATGTGTCGCCTGCATCAGCTTGGTGGTTGCAACTTCATAGTCAGCCAGGAACGTTTCCTCTGGTAGATTTAATGTAATCTGTAATAAAAAAGAAAAAAGAAGAGATATTACATGTTTTAACAATATTTTCATAGTTAATAGTGCATTCTAATAGTATACCGGATGTGTTGTCTGCATCAGCTTGGTGGTTGCAACGTCATTGACAGCCAGAAAGTTTCCTCTGGTAGATTTGATGGAATCTGTAATAAAAAAAGGAAAAAAGAAGAGATATTACATGTTTTAACAACATTTCATAGTTAATAGTAAAATCTTATAGTATAACCGGATGGATCGTCTGCATCAGCTTGGTGGTTGCAACGTCATTGTCAGCCAGAACGTTTCCTCTAGTAGATTTAATGGAATCTGTAATAAAAAAAAGGAAAAAAGGAGAGATATTACATGCTTTAACAACATTTTCATAGTTAATAGTGCAGTCTAATAGTATACCGGATGTGTCGTCTGCATCAGCATGGTAGTTGCAACGTCTTAGTCAGCGAGAACGTTTCTCTGGTAGATTTGATGGATATCTGTAATAAAAAAGGAAAAAAGTAGAGATATTACAGGTTTTAACAACATTTTCATAGTTAATAGTGCAGTCTTATAGTATACTGGATGTGTCGTCGGCATCAATATGGTGGTTGCAACTTCATAGTCATCCAGAACAACGTTTCCACTGATGGATTTGTTCGCAACTGCAATCAGAAAAATTGAGATATTACATGTTTTAGCAACAGTTTCATAGTTAATAGTGCAGTGCAGTCTAATAGTATACCGGATGTGTCGTTTGCATCAGCTTGGTGGTTGCAACGTCATATTCAGCCAGAACGTTTCCCTCTGGTAGATTTGATGTAAACTGTAATAAAAAAAGGGCAAAACGAAGAGATTTACATGTTTTTAACAACATATTCATAGTTAATAGTGCAGTCTAATAATATACCGGAAATGTCGTCTGCATCAGCTTGGTGGTTGCAACGTCATAGTCACCCAGATCATTTCCTCTAGTAGATTTGATGGAATCTGTAATAAAAAAAGGTAAAAAGAAGAGATATTACATGTTTTAACAACATTTTCGTAGTCAATAGTGCAGTCTTATAGTATACCGGATGTGTCGTCTGCATCGGCTTGGTAGTTGCAACGTCATAGTCAGCCAGAACGTTTCCTCTAGTAGATTTTATGGAATCTGTAATAAAAAAAAGGAAAAAAGAAGAGATATTACATGTTTTAACAACATTATCATAGTTAATAGTGCAGTCTAATAGTATACCGGATGTGTCGTCTGCATCAGCTTGGTGGTTGCAACGCCATAAATCAGCCAGAACGTTTCCTCTGGTAGATTTGATGGAAGCTGTAATAAAAAAGGTAAAACGAAGAGATATTACATGTTTTAACAACATTTTCATAGTTAATAGTGCAGTCTAATAATATACCGGATGTGTCGTCTGCATCACCTTGGTAGTTGTAACGTCATAGTCAGCCAGAACGTTTCTTCTGGTAGATTTGATGGATATCTGTAATAAAATAAGGAAAAAAGATGAGATATTACATGTTTTAACAACATTTTCATAGTCAATAGTGTTATCTAAAGGTATATCGGATGTGTCGTCTGCATCAGCCTGGTGGTTGCAATTTCATAGTCAGCCCCAGAGCAACGATTCCACTGATGGATTTGATCGCAACTGCAATCAGAAAAATAGAGATATTACATGTTTTAGCAACAGTTTCATAGTCAATAGTATAGTCTAAAGGTATATCGGATGTGACGTCTGCATCAGCCTGGTGGAAACAACTTCAAAGTCAGCCAGAACAACGTTTCCTCTGGTAGATTTGATGGCGTCTGTAATCGGAAAAGAGGAGATATTACATGTTTTAACAACACTTTCATAGTTAATAGTGCAGTCTAATAGTATACCGGAAGTGTCATCTGCATCAGCTTGGTGGTTGCAACGTTATATTCAGTCCGAACGTTTCCTCTGGTAGATTTGATGGAATCTGTAATAAAAAAAGGAAAAAGGAAGAGATATTACATGTTGTAACAACATTTTCATTGTTAATAGTGCAGTCTAGTAGTATACCGGATGTGTCGTCTGCATCAGCTTGTTGTTTGCAACGTCATAATCAGCAAGAACGTTTCCTCTGGTAGATTTGATGGAAACTGTAATAAAAAAATGAAAAACGAAGAGATTTTACATGTTTTAACAACATTTTCATAGTTAATAGTGCAGTCTAACAGTATACCGGATGTGTCGTCTGCACCAGCTTCGTGGTTGCAACGTCATAGTCAGAAAGAACGTTTCCACTAGTAGATTTCATGGAATCTGTAATAAAAAAAGGAAAAAAAAAAAAGATTTTACAAGTTTTAACAACATTTTCATAGTTAATAGTGCAGTCTAATAGTATACAAGATGTGTCGCCTGCATCAGCTTGGTGGTTGCAACGTCATAGTCAGCCAGAACGTTTCCTCTGGTAGATTTGATGGAATCTGTAATAAAAAAGGAAAAAAGAAGCGATATCACATGTTTTAACAATATTTTCATAGTTAATAGTGCCGTCTTATAGTATACCGGATGTGTCGTCTTCATCAGCTTGGTGGTTGCTACGTCAAAGTCAGCCAGAACGTTTGCTCTGGTAGATTTGATGGAATCTGTAATAAAATTAGGAAAAAGAAGCGATATTACATGATTTAACAACATTTTCATAGTTAATAGTGCAGTCTAATAGTATACCGGATGTGTCGTCTCCATCAGCTTTGTGGTTGCAACGTCATAGTCAGCCAGAACGTTTCCTCTAGTAGATTTAATGGAACCTATAATAAAGAAAGCAAAAAAGAAGAGATATTACATGTTTTAACTACATTTTCATAGTTAATAATGCAGTCTAATAGTATAACGGATGTGTCGCCTGCATCAGCTTGGTGGTTGCAACGTCATAGTCAGCCAGAACGTTTCCTCTGGTAGATTTGATGGAATCTGTAATAAAAAAAGGTAAAAAGAATAGATATTACATGTTTTAACAACATTTTCATAGTTAATAGTGCAGTCTAATAGTATACCGGATGTGTCGTCTGCATCAGCTTCGTGGTTGCCACGTCATAGTCAGCCAGAACGTTTCCTCTGGTAGATTTGATGGAATCTGTAATAAAAAAAGGAAAAAAGAAGCGATTTTACATGTTTTAACAACATTTTCATAGTTAATAGTGCCGTCTAATAAATAGTATATGGGATGTGTCGTCAGCAGCAGCTTGGTGGTTGCACCGTCATAGTCAGCCAGAACGTTTCCTCTGGTAGATTTTATGGAATCTGTAATAAAAAAAGGAAAAAAAGAAAGATATATTACATGTTTGAACAACATTTTCATAGTTAATAGTGCTGTCTAATAGTATACTGGATGTGTCGTCTGCATCAGCTTGGTGGTTGCAACGTCATAGTCAGCCAGAGGAACGTTTCCTTTGGTAGATTTGATGGAATCTTTAATAAAAAAAGGAAAAAAGAAGAGATATTACATGTTTTAACAACATTTTCATAGTTAATAGTGCAGTCTAATAGGATACCGGATGTGTCGTCTGCATCAGCTTGGTGGTTGCAACGTCATAGTCAGCCAGAACGTTTCCTCTGGTAGATTTGATGGAAATTGTAATAAAAAAAGAAAAAAAAGAAGAGACATTACATGTTTTAACAACATTTTCATAGTTAATAGTGCAGTCTAATAGTATACCGGAAGTGTCGTATGCATCATCTTGGTCGTTGCAACGTCATAGTCAGTCAGAACGTTTCCTCTGGTAGATTTTATGGAATCTGTAATAAAAAAAGGAAAAAGGAAGAGATATTTCATGTTTTAACAACATTTTCATAGTTAATAGTGCAGCCTAGTAGTAAACCGGATGTGTCGTCTGCATCAGCTTGGTGGTTGCAACGTCATTATCAGCCAGAACGTTTCCTCTGGTAGATTTGATGGAAACTGTAATAAAAAAAGGAAAAACGAAGAGATTTTACATGTTTTAACAACATTTTCATAGTTAATAGTGCAGTATTATAATATACCGGATGTGTCGTCTGCATCAGCTTGGTGGTTGCAACGTCATAGTCACCCAGAACGTTTCCTCTTGTAGATTTAATGGAATCTGTAATAAAAAAAGGAAAAAAGAAGAGATATAACATGTTTAAACAACATTTTCTTAGTTAATAGTGCAGTCTAATAGTATACCGGATGTGTCGTCTGCATCAGCTTGGTTGTTGCAACGTCATAATCAGCCAGAACGTTTCCTCTGGTAGATTTGATGGAAGCTGTAATAAAAAAAGGAAAAACGAAGAGATATTACATGTTTTAACAGCATTTTCATAGTTAATAGTGCAGTCTTATATTATACCGGATGTGTCGTCTACATCAGCCTGGTGGTTGCATCGTCATTGTCAGCCAGAACGTTTCCTCTAGTAGATTTAATGTAATCTGTAATAAAAAAAGGAAAAAAGAAGAGATATTACATGTTTTAACAACATTTTCATAGTTAATAGTGCAGTCTAATAGTATACCGGATGTCTCGTCTGCATCAGCTTGGTGGTTCCAACGTCATAGTCAGCCAGAACGTTTCCTCTGGTAGATTTGATGGATATCTGTAATAAAAGAAGGAAAAACGAAGAGATTTTACATGTTTTAACAACATTCTCATAGTTAATAGTGCAGTCTTATAATATACCAGATGTGTCGTCTGCATCAGCTTGGTGGTTGCAATTTCATAGTCATCCAGAACAACGTTTCCACTGATGGATTTGTTCGCAACTGCAATCAGAAAAATAGAGATATTACATGTTTTAGCAACAGTTTCAAAGTTAATAGTGCAGTGCAGTCTAATAGTATACCGGATGTGTCGTTTGCATCAGCTTGGTGGTTGCAACGTCATATTCAGCCAGAACGTTTCCTCTGGTAGATTTGATGGAAATTGTAATAAAAAAGGAAAAACGAAGAGATTTTACATGTTTTAACAACATTTTCATAGTTAATAGTGCAGTCTTATAATATACCAGATGTGTCGTCTGCATCAGCTTGGTGGTTCCAACGTCATAGTCACCCATAACGTTTCCTCTAGTAGATTTAATGGAATCTGTAATAAAAAAATGTAAAAAGAAGAGATATTACATGTTTTAACAACATTTTCATAGTTAATAGTGCAGTCTTATAGTATACCGGATGTGTCGTCTGCATCAGCTTGGTGGTTGCAACGTCATAGTCATCCATAACATTTCCTCTAGTAGATTTAATGGAATCTGTAATTAAAAAAAAGGAAAAAAGAAGAGATATTACATGTTTTGACAGCATTTTCATAGTTAATAGTGCAGTCTTATAGTATACCGGATGTGTCGTCTGCATCAGCTTGGTGGTTGCAACTTCATAGTCAGCCAGAACGTTTCCTCTGGTAGATTTAATCTAATCTGTAATAAAAAAAGGAAAAAAGAAGAGATATTACATGTTTTAACAATATTTTCATAGTTAATAGTGCATTCTAATAGTATACCGGATGTCTCGTCTGCATCAGCTTTGTGGTTGCAACGTCATTGTCAGCCAGAAAGTTTCCTCTGGTAGATTTGATGGAATCTGTAATAAAAAAAGGAAAAAAGAAGAGATATTACATGTTTTAATAACATTTTCATAGTTAATAGTAAAATCTTATAGTATACCGGATGGATCGTCTGCATCAGCTTGGTGGTTGCAACGTCATTGTCAGCCAGAACGTTTCCTCTAGTAGATTTAATGGAATCTGTAATAAAAAAAAGGAAAAAAGGAGAGATATATACATGCTTTAACAACATTTTCATAGTTAATAGTGCAGTCTAATAGTATACCGGATGTGTCGATTGCATCAGCATGGTAGTTGCAACGTCTTAGTCAGCCAGAACGTTTCCTCTGGTAGATTTGATGGATATCTGTAATAAAAAAAGGAAAAAAGAAGAGATATTACAGGTTTTAACAACATTTTCATAGTTAATAGTGCAGTCTTATAGTATACTGGATGTGTCGTCGGCATCAATATGGTGGTTGCAACTTCATAGTCATCCAGAACAACGTTTCCACTGATGGATTTGTTCGCAACTGCAATCAGAAAAATTGAGATATTACATGTTTTAGCAACAGTTTCATAGTTAATAGTGCAGTGCAGTCTAATAGTATACCGGATGTGTCGTTTGCATCAGCTTGGTGGTTGCAACGTCATATTCAGCCAGAACGTTTCCTCTGGTAGATTTGATGTTAACTGTAATAAAAAAACTAAAAACGAAGAGATTTTACATGTTTTAACAACATATTCATAGTTAATAGTGCAGTCTAATAATATACCGGATGTGTCGTCTGCATCAGCTTGGTGGTTGCAACGTCATAGTCACCCAGATCATTTCCTCTAGTAGATTTAATGGAATCTGTAATAAAAAAAGGAAAAAAAGAAGAGATATTACATGTTTTAACAACATTTTCGTAGTCAATAGTGCAGTCTTATAGTATACCGGATGTGTCGTCTGCATCAGCTTGGTAGTTGCAACGTCATAGTCAGCCAGAACGTTCCCTCTAGTAGATTTGAAGAAATCTGTAATAAAAAAAAGGAAAAAAGAAGAGATATTACATGTTTTAACAACATTTTCATAGTTAATAGTGCAGTCTAATAGTATACCGGATGTGTCGTCTGCATCAGCTTGGTGGTTGCAACGCCATAATCAGCCAGAACGTTTCCTCTGGTAGATTTGATGGAAGCTGTAATAAAAAAAGGTAAAACGAAGAGATATTACATGTTTTAACAACATTTTCATAGTTAATAGTGCAGTCTAATAATATACCGGATGTGTCGTCTGCATCAGCTTGGTGGTTGCATCGTCATAGTCAACCAGAACGTTTCCTCTAGTAGATTTAATGGAATCTGTAATAAAAAAAGGAAAAAAGAAGAGATATTACATGTTTTAACAACATTTTCATAGTTAACAGTGCAGTCTTATAGTATACCGGATGTGTCGTCTGCATCAGCTTGGTAGTTGTAACGTCATAGTCAGCCAGAACGTTTCTTCTGGTAGATTTGATGGATATCTGTAATAAAATAAGGAAAAATAACGAGATATTGCATGTTTTAACAACATTTTCATAGTTAATATTGCAGTCTAATAGTATACCGGATGTGTCGTCTGCATCAAGATGGTGCTTGCAACTTCATAGTCATCCAGAACAACGTTTCCACTGATGGATTTGATCGCAACTGCAATCAGAAAAATAGAGATATTACATGTTTTAGCAACAGTTTCATAGTCAATAGTGTTGTCTAAAGGTATATCGGATGTGTCGTCTGCATCAGCCTGGTGGTTGCAATTTCATAGTCAGCCAGAGCAACGTTTCCACTGATGGATTTGATCGCAACTGCAATCAGAAAAATAGAGATATTACATGTTTTAGCAACAGTTTCATAGTCATTAGTATAGTCTAAAGGTATATCGGATGTGACGTCTGCATCAGCCTGGTGGAAACAACTTCAAAGTCAGCCAGAACAACGTTTCCTCTGGTAGATTTGATGGCGTCTGTAATCGGAAAAGAGGAGATATTACATGTTTTAACAACATTTTCATAGTTAATAGTGCAGTCTAATAGTATACCAGATGTCTCGTCTGCATCACATTGGTGGTTTCAACGTCATAGTCACCCATAACGTTTCCTCTAGTAGATTTAATGGAATCTGTAATAAAAAAATGTAAAAAGAAGAGATATTACATGTTTTAACAACATTTTCATAGTTAATAGTGCAGTCTTATATTATACCGGATGTGTCGTCTGCATCAGCTTGGTGGTTGCAACGTCATAGTCATCCATAACATTTCCTCTAGTAGATTTAATGGAATCTGTAATTAAAAAAAAGGAAAAAAGAAGAGATATTACATGTTTTGACAGCATTTTCATAGTTAATAGTGCAGTCTTATAGTATACCGGATGTGTCGTCTGCATCAGCTTGGTGGTTGCAACTTCATAGTCAGCCAGAACGTTTCCTCTGGTAGATTTAATCTAATCTGTAATAAAAAAAGGAAAAAAGAAGAGATATTACATGTTTTAACAATATTTTCATAGTTAATAGTGCATTCTAATAGTATACCGGATGTCTCGTCTGCATCAGCTTTGTGGTTGCAACGTCATTGTCAGCCAGAAAGTTTCCTCTGGTAGATTTGATGGAATCTGTAATAAAAAAAGGAAAAAAGAAGAGATATTACATGTTTTAACAACATTTTCATAGTTAATAGTAAAATCTTATAGTATACCGGATGGATCGTCTGCATCAGCTTGGTGGTTGCAACGTCATTGTCAGCCAGAACGTTTCCTCTAGTAGATTTAATGGAATCTGTAATAAAAAAAAGGAAAAAAGGAAAGATATATACATGCTTTAACAACATTTTCATAGTTAATAGTGCAGTCTAATAGTATACCGGATGTGTCGATTGCATCAGCATGGTAGTTGCAACGTCTTAGTCAGCCAGAACGTTTCCTCTGGTAGATTTGATGGATATCTGTAATAAAAAAAGGAAAAAAGAAGAGATATTACAGGTTTTAACAACATTTTCATAGTTAATAGTGCAGTCTTATAGTATACTGGATGTGTCGTCGGCATCAATATGGTGGTTGCAACTTCATAGTCATCCAGAACAACGTTTCCACTGATGGATTTGTTCGCAACTGCAATCAGAAAAATTGAAATATTACATGTTTTAGCAACAGTTTCATAGTTAATAGTGCAGTGCAGTCTAATAGTATACCGGATGTGTCGTTTGCATCAGCTTGGTGGTTGCAACGTCATATTCAGCCAGAACGTTTCCTCTGGTAGATTTGATTTAAACTGTAATAAAAAAAGGAAAAACGAAGAGATTTTACATGTTTTAACAACATATTCATAGTTAATAGTGCAGTCTAATAATATACCGGATGTGTCGTCTGCATCAGCTTGGTGGTTGCAACGTCATAGTCACCCAGATCATTTCCTCTAGTAGATTTAATGGAATTTGTAATAAAAAAAGGAAAAAAAGAAGAGATATTACATGTTTTAACAACATTTTCGTAGTCAATAGTGCAGTCTTATAGTATACCGGATGTGTCGTCTGCATCAGCTTGGTAGTTGCAACGTCATAGTCAGCCAGAACGTTCCCTCTAGTAGATTTGAAGGAATCTGTAATAAAAAAAAGGAAAAAAGAAGAGATATTACATGTTTTAACAACATTTTCATAGTTAATAGTGCAGTCTAATAGTATACCGGATGTGTCGTCTGCATCAGCTTGGTGGTTGCAACGCCATAATCAGCCAGAACGTTTCCTCTGGTAGATTTGATGGAAGCTGTAATAAAAAAAGGTAAAACGAAGAGATATTACATGTTTTAACAACATTTTCATAGTTAATAGTGCAGTCTAATAATATACCGGATGTGTCGTCTGCATCAGCTTGGTGGTTGCATCGTCATAGTCAACCAGAACGTTTCCTCTAGTAGATTTAATGGAATCTGTAATAAAAAAAGGAAAAAAGAAGAGATATTACATGTTTTAACAACATTTTCATAGTTAACAGTGCAGTCTTATAGTATACCGGATGTGTCGTCTGCATCAGCTTGGTAGTTGTAACGTCATAGTCAGCCAGAACGTTTCTTCTGGTAGATTTGATGGATATCTGTAATAAAATAAGGAAAAATAACGAGATATTGCATGTTTTAACAACATTTTCATAGTTAATAGTGCAGTCTAATAGTATACCGGATGTGTCGTCTGCATCAAGATGGTGCTTGCAACTTCATAGTCATCCAGAACAACGTTTCCACTGATGGATTTGATCGCAACTGCAATCAGAAAAATAGAGATATTACATGTTTTAGCAACAGTTTCATAGTCAATAGTGTTGTCTAAAGGTATATCGGATGTGTCGTCTGCATCAGCCTGGTGGTTGCAATTTCATAGTCAGCCAGAGCAACGTTTCCACTGATGGATTTGATCGCAACTGCAATCAGAAAAATAGAGATATTACATGTTTTAGCAACAGTTTCATAGTCATTAGTATAGTCTAAAGGTATATCGGATGTGACGTCTGCATCAGCCTGGTGGAAACAACTTCAAAGTCAGCCAGAACAACGTTTCCTCTGGTAGATTTGATGGCGTCTGTAATCGGAAAGAGGAGATATTACATGTTTTAACAACATTTTTATAGTTAATAGTGCAGTCTAATAGTATACCAGATGTCTCGTCTGCATCACATTGGTGGTTTCAACGTCATAGTCAGCCAGAACGTTTCCTCTGGTAGATTTGATGAAATCTGTATAAAAAAAAAAGGAAAAAAGAAGAGATATTACTTGTTTTAACAACATTTTGATACTTAAAAGTGCAGTCTAATAGTATACCGGATGTGTCGTCTGTATCAGCTTGGTGGTTGCAACGCCATAATCAGCCAGAACGTTTCCTCTGGTAGATTTGATGGAAGCTGTAATAAAAAAAGGTAAAACGTAAAGATATTACATGTTTTAACAACATTTTCATAGTTAAATAGTGCAGTCTAATAATATACCGGATGTGTGGTCTGCATCAGCTTGGTGGTTGCATCGTCATAGTCAACCAGAACGTTTCCTCTAGTAGATTTAATGGAATCTGTAATAACAAAAGGAAAAAAAGAAGAGATATTACATGTTTTAACAACATTTTCATAGTTAACAGTGCAGTCTTATAGTATACCGGATGTGTCGTCTGCATCAGCTTGGTAGTTGCAACGTCATAGTCAGCCAGAACGTTTCTTCTGGTAGATTTGATGGATATCTGTAATAAAATAAGGAAAAAAGATGAGATATTACATGTTTTAACAACATTTTCAAAGTTAATAGTGCAGTCTAATAGTATACCGGATGTGTCGTCTGCATCAAGATGGTGCTTGCAACTTCATAGTCATCCAGAACAACGTTTCCACTGATGGATTTGATCGCAACTGCAATCAGAAAAATAGAGATATTACATGTTTTAGCAACAGTTTCATAGTCAATAGTATAGTCTAAAGGTATATCGGATGTGTCGTCTGCATCAGCCGGGTGGTTGCAATTTCATAGTCAGCCAGAGCAACGTTTCCACTGATGGATTTGATCGCAACTGCAATCAGAAAAATAGAGATATTACATGTTTTAGCAACAGTTTCATAGTCAATAGTATAGTCTAAAGGTATATCGGATGTGACGTCTGCATCAGCCTGGTGGAAATAACTTCAAAGTCAGCCAGAACAACGTTTCCTCTGGTAGATTTGATGGCGTCTGTAATCGGAAAAGAGGAGATATTACATGTTTTAGTAACATTTTCATAGTAAATAGTATAGTATAGTATAATAGTATACCGGATGTGTCGTCTGCATCAGCTTGGTGGTTGCAACCTTAGTCAGCCAGAACAACGATTCCTCTGGTGGATTTGATCGCATCTGCAATCAGAAAATAAGAGATATTATATGTCTTAGCATGAATAGCTATTTACTGACATAATAAATAATGTTATGACATACATTACATAGATATATATACAAGCTGTAAAAGAACACACAATCTCATTATTTTAGTGTACTATAGGAAGTACATTACTTCGATTTACTCGATGCGGACTAGGACGCAGGCACAACACAGACGCCGACCCCGGGTGTGATTACATAAGCCCTCTAGCTAAACATAAAAACTCCAAATTTTGACTTAATGCCAGCAGATTTAATGTCATAATCATACTGGATTAATATGTGATAATGTTAATGCTGAATTGGTAACTACTTCAAGATTGTGCCCTTTAATCCCTATCACAATGTTGGGTTCCATGGGGCCAAGAGATTATAGGAACCACCGTTTCTGATTCAGAAATAATGATTATTTATTTTGCAGAACTAATTATGCAAAAACTGGATGCAATGCTCAGCAAAATAAATGTTTTCGATTTTAACAGAATACTCAACTTTCTCAGCCCATCAACATATATTTTGCCTTTATATATGTAGTAAGATATATACATGGTGTGTATAAATACATTTGCCTTTATATGTGTAGTAAGATATATACATTGTGTGTATAAATACAGCAATGAAATAATATCACATACCTTTAGTAAGTAAATGTTCATCTCAGTGTCACTATACAGATCAAGATTCCAAACAGACACACCTGTCCCTTTCTGAATATTTCAGCAGTATGATCAGAGATGATAAGATTAAGAAAATATTAAATCAAAAATCAGTTCACTCAACAGTTGACCAATCAATGATATTATTTCCACGTACGAGCAACATGAGTCTAAAATATACTAAAAGGATTAAATAGTTGTTATCAAAACTGAAGAAAAAGAATCACTCAAACAGTGACTGCAATACAATGAGAAAGAGTGTATATGACGACATGTTAAAGTGCATGAGTACTTGGGAATGTCAATTAGACTGGCTGAAAAGTATCGTGTATACAAATAGTAATGACAATAACCGACCTAATGTTAAATATACTGAGGGAAAAAGTATAGCAAGTTTTTGTTGCACCCTGGAAATAATTGTAAAATCAAGAAACAACTGCCGTAGTCACAATATTTTATTAAACACACATCAATAACAGTCGAACATCTTAAAGGGACACAGGCAATCTTGATTCTTGAAAAACGCAAGGCGTCCCGTTAGTTTTTGTCTTAACTTGCATTTGTTCAATCATCAATATTAATTGTCAGAATAGTTCAAAGCAAATGATTTTTACATGTTACTAACTTGATATAATAATGAACCAATAATATATTTAAAAATTTGGCAAAATAGTGAAGAAAACTGAAATCTCATTTTTTTATTTAATTATATGCAAGCGGTTTTAAAGTCGAAATGACGAAGGACGAATAAATCGAGGTGCAAATGTTAATGTTTGAATAAAACTCAAGATTGCCATGTGTCCCTTTAATAACGTAACGAATAAATGTAGAGGTCCGTAAAGTCCCAAAATGTCAGTATATCTTGTATACAGTATTATTTCATCTAAAAAAAACACTTGCTAAACTTTTCCCCTCAGTATATAAATCAAACTATGGTAACCACCCCATCACACCTCAGATCCGCACCTGCAAATGTACACAATGCAATCACAGCACTAACATGAATGGATGAGATGCTTCATTACATGCTTTTTATAGTCTAAAAAACATCTCTACCTTACAAACGGTACTATTAATACAACAGAGGCATAATACAAAAAGACGTACCTATTATCCTACAGAAATAAATCCAACACAAACATCCAAATGAAAGACCGCCAACACAACTCAATTTTCGTGCTATTAAATCACGTGAAACTACTGCATTTCCATTCAATGTCTAAGCTACGAAATCTGGTCTCGACATTCACGCATCACTTGCCTGTTTTACTTAAAGGACTATTGGTCAGGCATATTTGATAAAAAAGTGGGTGGGGAATGGTATGTGCAAATTGTCCAATTGCACTACGTGATAAAAAAAAGAAGTATATCAATTAACTATATACATAATGGAGAAAAGGTAGTTGAAATGCGTTTATTGATAACTAAGCAAAGAAAGTAGAATGGATAAAAATCGTTCGTATAATTTTAGTACATAAATATTGCTTATTTTCTATTAATTATCCTAATATTATCAATGGTTACATAAATAATGATATGAAAAACTAGTGCAGACTACTAATTTTTTGGCCCAAAATATGACCTTTATTCACTTTGTTTTGAATGGTATGTCGAGGACATGCGGTAAAAGGACGTCGTCATTTTGGGAAAAGTTGAAAATGTAAACATTGAAAGCATTTCGAAGGTTAATGTAATATGTAAGCGCTACAAAAACATACCCGTGTCATATTTATATGTAACATGATTGTTGTCATTCTGGTTTTACCTTTCGATCTCAATTGTAGATGTGTTAAATTTCATTTTGAAATAAATGTGTAAAGTTATTTTTTTGCTGTGTAAACTATCATTTACTGGAAAGAAGGCGATTTACCCGGATACAGAAATTTGTATTTCTGCGCCGCACTTGTTGTCAACTGGAAAGATGGTATAAATTGTAAATATATATGTTAATTTAAAGTGTTATGCATTTTTAAATAAAATGCACTAGTTTCGATGTGAGTTTAATGTTAAAACAAAATTGTTTAACAGATGCTGGAACTGTTTTTCTTATGCTGGAGTCATTCGGTTTGTTTATCTCTTTTGGCTCATTCGTCACATCCGGGTTTCAGTTTGCTTGAAAAAGGAGGAAATCTTATGGAAATCTTCATGATTTCAGGGACGAAAGGTAATTATTTTTGTCGTTCTAGTGCAAATAAACATTTGGTTTTACAAAAGTAATTTTGATTAGCTGATCTTCTTACGGTAAGTGCGTTTTATTTGTTTTTTTGGTCTTGTGTAAAGTCTGTACCCGCATTGAAAAATCACGGGAAAAGCATGCAAATGATGCACGTTGAAATGTGCTCTGAAACACAATATGGTACTATGTCATTCTGTTGACAGTTCTGTGTAAATTCTCCATTATTTGGAAGTATCAGGAAGGTTGAATTGTTGTGGAATTCTTTAGAAAGTCAGATTTTATCATGGGGATTAAAAGAAATTCAAAAGAGGGACAGAAGCGAAAAATGTTCAACATAAAATTGGGAAAACATTCTGCTGCCGTGAAAAGGAAAGGAAAATAATAAATAAAAA
Source organism: Cyrtodaria siliqua (assembly GCA_037043455.1). NCBI lineage: Eukaryota > Metazoa > Mollusca > Bivalvia > Adapedonta > Hiatellidae > Cyrtodaria > Cyrtodaria siliqua. Next base: position 76,638 of record JAWPHD010006976.1, read on the forward strand.
CAGGCAAAAACGAATTGAAATCTTGGTGCATGAGGTAAAAACCCCGTTCCAACCATACGAGCTTGTGCGTTTGAGGAATATTAAAAAGAATTCAGTGAGAATAGCGGTACGCAGGATTCAAAGAAATTAACAGAGAAGAAGAGTTGTACATCTTGGACGAAACGCTCTAAAAGTTGTAGTGAAAAAAGAAGAACCAGTGCTTGATGGATACCGGATCATAAACTTAAACTCACTAAATGAGTATGTGATGGACATCACGACACGTGCTGTGCAGTGTGAGGGTGCACACACACTTGTAGAAAGGGGAGATAGTGCCATATGCTTGGTGATGGAAACCAACAAGCAGGATTATCCAGTGTATTATTAGGCAAATGTAACGGATGTGGGAAAAAGTTTCCCTTACATACCAGTCCAGCCATAGAAAATGACAGTTATCTTGTCGATATAAACGTTCGTGCAGTTTGGGGAAGTATGTCGACTGGTGGGGGTGCATCATCCCTAAATGAAATTTTTGGTACCTTGAGTGTACCCACTATGAGCGAAAAGAAATTCTCAAACTTACAGGAAACTATTGGTAAATGGTGGGAAAATGTTGTTAAGGAGGAAATGTTAAAAGCCGGGGCAGAGGAAAAGAGGATTGCCCTTGAAAAGGGGGATTTACATGAAGGTGTGCCCGCCATCACTGCTATTTGTGATGGCGGGTGGAGCAAATGAACTCATAAACATTCGTACAATGCGATGGGGGGAGTTGGAGTGATCTTTGGAGCACAGACACAAACATTACTTCACATCGGAGTTAGGAACAAACATTGCATAATATGCACGACAGCAAAGAGGCATCAACAGGAAGCAAAGGCCCATAAATGCTTCAGAAACTGGGAGCAGATCTCTCAGTCCATGGAGGCATATATCCTAGTAGAAGGATTTAAGGAGGTGAATCAGTTCATGGATTACGATATATGAGAATAATTGCCGATGGTGATAGTTCAGTGTATTGTCGCATACAAGAAGAAGTTCCTGTTTGTGGAAGGCATGTTTCCAAAATAGAATGCGCCAATCACGCTTGCAAATGTTTATGAAGTAATCTTGAAAATTTGGTAGTAGAAAAGCCACATTACAAAGGAAAAGGTAAACTGACTTTGAGAAATAGAATTAGACTGACAACAGCAGTCAGATGCGCCATAAAGATGCGTTCGAAAGAAAAAAAAGCAAAATTACTTGCGCATGACATTCGTAATTCTATTTACCATATTCTTGGAATACATGATAACTGTTCCAACTTTTGTAAGAATAGAACAACGCAGGTTTGTGGAGTAGAAAAATCTGAAGATTGTGGAGTAGAAAAAAGCATGAATGATGATGAGGATGACAATGACCAGATTGATGATATTTTTGATGAACAAGCAGGCTTTTGGAACTTTGGATCAGAAAAAAAAACGAAAGTGTCAAGGTTGAAACTAGAAGGTTCGGACCAAGAAAAACATGATATTATCCAACATGTGCTTGTGTACCTCAATCGAATGGCTCAGAAAAGTGACCGTTTGCTTGGCAACTTTAATACAAATTTAGCAGAAAGTTGGATGAGAATCCGCTGCAAATTGGATGGGGGGGAAATTATCAACCGATGTAACAGAGGTTCCTGGCATGCACGATGCTATGGCGGTGCCCTGAGGAAAATTCTTGGACCAACTTGGTCACCAGTTGTGTACCAAAGAGTAACTGGAACACGGCCTGGTGAATATTCTGTGATACCTTCAGAAAGAAAGCACTACATTTGAACCGATCATTGAAATCTCAACAGAAAGAAGAAGTTGTTCAACAAAAAAAGGCTACAAAATTAGCCAGATCAGCTGTAAACAACACACGAAAGGCGAAACAGGACTATGGATCTCAAGTTCTTGACGATAGTCCAGATTTCCCCAAAGAAACACTGTCAACGCTTTGTAAAACTTACTTGCAGACACAAGTAGAAAAGACTAGTTTGCAAATCAGTGTCATTGAAGAGTGCACAAGAGGTCAGTCAATGAACAACATTTGGCACACTGAGAGGAAAAAAAGACTGACCAGCTCCAATTTTGGGAAAGTTATGAGTAGGAAAGTGTCAAACACTTCAAACAAACTAGTTAAAAACATATTATATTCAAACTTCCAAGGAAACATGAATACTATTTGTGGCCTTGCACAAGAACGTAATACAATACTTGAGTACCAAAATCAAAAGACAGATGTTGAGAAAGTGGAAAGAATGGGCCTTGTTATAGGTCAAAAACACCCTTATTTTGCAGCATCAACAGACGGGTGAAAGATTTGCTCATCCGGAAGCATAGGTTTGATAGAAGTAAAGAATTTACTTAACAACAACAACACCACAACCTTGAAGGAAGCTGCGAAAAGTATGCATGGGTTTTGCCTGGAAGAGAAGAATGGGTTATTGTCTCTCAAAACCAAACACGAATATTTCTATCAGTGCCAGGGACAGTTAAATTGTATGGAGTATGATTGGTTGGATTGTTTTGTGAGGAGGACAGACCCATATGACATTCATATTGAGAGAATACATAGAGACAAAGAATTATGGCAAAACATAATGCTTCCGAAGCTCACAGCATTCTACATTACATTCATTCTTCCGGAACTATCTCTACCAAGATACGGTACAAACACTGGTGTAAGACAGCCAGAATCTCCTTGGGTAAGTTTAAATCGATGGTGTTTGTCATTTGCAGCATATTTTAGAAAGGGTTGATTTTTACAGATGGTGGGAGGTATACAGTACTGCTTCTAGAACTAGTATTCCCGCCATTTGTAAAAATAGTGTCTGGAACCAGAACTGTATACTTCCCATCTGACATCTGTGAAAAACAGCACTTTCTCGACAGATCCAGCTGGGATTTGTATTAGATAAGTGTGTGCATGGAGTTGACACTATGGTGCCATTTTTAGATAAATGGACAATTCTATGGACAAATTTATTTAACATAAAAAAAACAGCTTAGAGTAAAATTGCACTAAACTTTTCGAATATAAAGGGCACTATTTCTGCCAAATAAATATTGTTTCTGATATTATGTTCACATCAATAGTGTTGAATTACTGTCATCTATTATATCATTGACATTGTTCATGCCTATAATATGCATTTGGATGAAAATTTCAATTAACCATACCCCATCCAATAGCCCTTAAAAAGGGCCTATGTTTTCGATAAGTTATAAGATTATTCAATTTAATTATAAGATTATTCAATTTAATTTCATATTATCGTTTATTTAGTTACAATACTACTATAGTGAGAGTGTGTTGTCCTCTATGTATTATATTATGAAAATATACGGAAAAAAGAGGATATTTGATTATAACAGCCGCCATGTATGTATGTGATTTCTAAATATGACGTTGTACATGTATTTTGATCTCGTGGTTTTGTTTGTATACACACTGAGAATTTGCAAATAAACTGTAAACTGTAAAAAATATGCTTTTAATTCACTCAAACGGTCAACCAATCAGAAATGTACCACAATAGCTCAAGGGAGACTTCGGCTCAGGTGAGCTAAAACGATAACGGAGACGGCGAACGACAGACGAAGGAGAAATGGCCCGTAGAGCTAAACTCACTAGGCATCTCGCAAAGAAAGAGATTGAACGTTTTCGAATTGGAGTAGTATACAAACCATGTAATTGAACACATTTTTGCAGTGCCATTGTGCGAGATAGTCTGTTAACGCCGTACAAAACGAAATACCTATTACTTAAATATTTCGTAATATAGTGGTATTATTTTCTGCAATCACAGAAATGGGGAAATACTATGGAGACATCATTGTACTTTTTTATCTCGTTTATGTCACTGCGGTGAGGAATAGAAGAAACATTTTAAGGGTAAAACAACTGCCGCAACCGAATATAGATATACAAATCGAACAGGAAAAGTAGCATTCAAGGACGACAGTCAACCACAAACACACACAGAAACAAAAAACAACTATATATAAAAATGAATAAAAGGAAAAATAAGACATCACAAACACAAGAGTTGACAATAGGGTTACCGCCTTGGAACGGTGGCACAAAAGGCCGCTGGGATTTAAACCAGGTTCAAGGGTGCACCAAACCTCACACTTACCCTACTGTCATCCCAATAACACGGGACAGTGTAAAAATAAAGAAATCTCCGCCATAAACAAGGCAGCATTAATAGGCAATATAAGTAAAACACAAAGATGCTCGTGTATATATAAATACTAAAAACAATAGCCTAGAAAGCCACAAAGAAGCCAGAGCAACAAGAGAACAAACCATTGAGAGCACGACAAGACAAGATTGCAGACAAACATTAAACGTCACCGTCCTTTTGGGCTTTAGGTAGACGTCATCATAGGGTCCACAGCCTGTCCGGTCATCGCACAATTAAAGAGGTGAGCATAGTGGCGAACTGTAAAAGGGACCATCACCAAGCATGCAGTGCGTTGCAAAGTGATAGGGTCATAACATCTTTTGATAAACCTTTTAACAAGTTTAACAAAGATAGTATGCAAGTGATCATGACCAAGGATACGAAGTTTGTAAATCACTTCACCATAGAATTCAGGTTGTGTTAGTCCTTGTCGCAGAAGAGTTGTTCTTAAATTACTTTTATATTTGGAAAGAAGATCAGGGTTACGATAATAAAATCGAGAAAAAAAGCGTTATTATCGGAAATATTAGCTTTGTTAAATTGAAGTTCTTTAGGGTATATATTATTAACCATAGTAGAAAAGAAAGGGTTGTCGATATTCAATATGTCATCTAGATACCGAGAGGTGTCATTAAAGGCTTCAATACAATTTGCCTGGGTATCTGGTGAAATACTCAACATGTACTCTCTTTCATAGCAATATAAAAACAAATCTACGACAAGGGGGGCACAGTTCGTACCCATAGGGATACTAACAATTTGTCTATAAACGGTCGTTCCATACCTGACGAAAATATTATCTAATAGAAAGATGAGTGCTTCACAAACTTCTTGGCAAATCCACATAGTGTACTTGTCTTAACTGCAGTTAGTAAAAACCGCTTTAATATTATTACATGCCAAAAATGTAATATTTTCCCTAGCGAATGTTTTCGTAAAGTTGAATGCGAAGTTCAACCCAACGATGGTGAGTTATTCGCAGGCATGTATTTGTATTATCATGTTATAATTATAATTTTTTAAAGATTTTTTTTGCAATTTTGAATGAAGAAACCTTATTTATAACCTGGTAAAAACTATACTTTAAGTAAAATACTAACATTTGAAAGTTAGCATCAGTACATGGTCTGAATTAAACAGTCACAGTCATATAGTTTAATGTTGCGCTCTATAAAAAATATTAGTTGAGGTTCATTTACTTTTAATATACATTTTAAATGTAATATTGATAGGACTACACCACCGTGTAAGTGAACCTTAACCAAAACGGTTTACTCACTAGTACACTGGAAAGTGGTTCGTCACTCACAGAACGGCGTCATGTTCCTGGTCAGGCAGTCGGGAGTTGCCGACATTTTAGAATACAGCAAAGGCTTTATCAATTCATTATCTTGGACGACCTTTGTATCTTTAAAAAATATGAATAAACGTGCAGAAAGGTTCTTATATGTTAACCCTTGTAGTGTTGGAACCTATGTGTACAATTGTTTATGCGACACATTGGAACCAGATCAGCAAGCTGAACTTTAGAGACTAGTTATATAAATATATGAAATAAAACAATGTATATGCATAGTACTTTTTAAGTATAAATACCACGGCATTTAACCCTACTGGTACCTGGTCGCAGTTCTATAATAGACTTAAATGGACCATTCCAACTATGTTACGAATGGATGCTGACATTACTGATGCGAAGCAAACATTGTAAACCCTGATCAGCCTGTACGTCTTGGTTTATACTGGTCGCATGCATTATTGTATTTTGCGTTCGGCAGGCTAAGGGTTAAACTACTGCAGGTGTTTTAATAGTCGTATATGTTTTATCATGATTTTGCCTAGATATTATAATAGAACAAACGTGTTAATCTTTAACATGCTAAATTAATACAATGGACTGTTCTTTCTTTGAATTTGGACTTTACCATTTATGTTAAAAAAAAAAGAACACATAGCGGGTCATTTGGTCTGCTTATCACTGGTAGCATGGACCATTGTATTCCTTTCAAGAATTCCACGGGTAAAGCCTTATTATGTTTTAAACCTAGTACACTGATCTATGACACCCGTATAAACCAGTGATCTATGACACCCGTATAAACCAGTGATCAGGGTTCCACTTTTCGCTACTGTCAATAATTTCTCCAAAACATCCATGTGTAACACCAATGGAATTATCCAAATAACAGTTTATTATAAACATACAGAGGGTTACGGGTTAGGACTATTTATTCGTAATTTCCAACCTGGCATATTATTAAAATGGACGGTTCCTTATTTGAATTTCTACAATTATTGTAACAAAAGGGTGATTTTGAGAAAAGTATTGATCAAAGGCTCATCTGGTTTACACTAATTTCATAATTCATTGAGTTCGGCAGGCATGCTATAGGCTGTAATGTTTAAACCCAACGACTCAGTATAAGAAGCCCAAGATGGCCACAGAGTTAACGTTCTGGTCACTGTACATGTATTGAGAGGTTTAATCATATATCTTTAAATAATTAAACAATTTTAAACCATAACATTTGGCAGGCAAATACATTAAACAATACCCTATACAGATGTATCAACATATTTACATAATATATTTATAAGTACATTTTCTGCATAATTTTCATGATCCCTAACTGTCAAATTTTAAATTTGCTGTATCTATACATAGGTATACCTGTAAAGGGAACCTAGTGATTGGTTACCAGGCTAAAATCCTCAAATTAATTACATGATATATGTCTTAAAAGTATGTTTTCTGAACACTAACTGTTAGAATATTAATTTTGCTGTATCTTGACATAGGTTTACTGTAAAAGGAAGCCTGTGACTGGTTCCCAGGCTCTTAATCCTCAAAATGTACATACCAAAAAAAAGTAACACCCTTTTTTTGCTGGTATTCCCATAGGCCAGTTTTGTGGGCGTAGGACAGGTTGAAAAGCGCTTTTATTAAACAATGTTTGATGTTTTAAGTACACTTCACTGAGTATTAAATATTTCTTTAAACTGTTTCATATGTTGCCAAGAAATAATACTCTTTTATGGATGCTATGGAAACCTTAAAGGGAGGTATTTTGATGATGTATGTTAATCAAGTATGTTAATCAAAAGCGGCTACCTACAAAATCGTTGTTGTGTTTTTCTGTGATTTTGTTTCGAACGCAACGTATAGATAATATTGTCTTGGACAAACTGAGGTAATGTTTTTAGATTTTATGTGTTTTACCAAGAATGCATGGTTTAAGAAAAAGGGGGATAACACCCTTGCGTGCTGAATATTTTAGAAACATCTTTTGTTTGGACTATTGGTGATGGTCGATCTAATTATTCTGTTTTGTTGTCTATATAATAAGGAAAGAAAAATGGGTTATTTTTGCTCAGTATATTTACATAGGTGTCAAAATTTAAATTTTGCTGTATCTATACATATGTATACCTATAAAAGGAACCTAGTGATTGGTTCTAGGCTTAAATCCTTATCTTTCAGCAGAAAGCAATTAGTTTATACTGTGAACTGTATTTAACTTACTGTAGTTACTTCAGTAGACTGGACGTTAACATTTCAACTAAACAGAACATTGGGAGTAGGTATAATAGACGAAGAGGAAATGTTGGGAAATGGGCTAGTGGACGGCAATCAAAATGTAGTTTAAAGAGTTTTTCTCCTTTTCTGTTGTTGCTTTAAATGATTTTCACCCCTCAACGTAACATCTCCCCTGCCTCAACCATCTAATACGTATTACTCTGTATCATTTTATGATGCTGAATTGTAAATATATATATATATGTGTTTAATTAATGAATATTACATACTGTAAAATATTGTAAGGTGTGGTAAGGGATGGTCCTCCTCGACCCTTGCTCCACCTATTGACGGTGGGATTAAACGGGTCGTCAAAAGACGGCTAAAAAAATGTAGCTTTCATAGAACACAGTCAACAAAAAAAAAGACGCCTTCAAACAAACAACAATTACAATGTTACTAAGAAGCAAACTCACCAACACAAACGGGTTGACAATAGCGCTACCGCCTTGGAACGATCAGTGGCAAAAAAGGCCGCTGGATGTTTAAACCAGATTCTAGGGTATACAAAAATTCACTCTTACCCTATTGTCATCCCAATAAAACGGGACAATGTAAATAAAGATATCACCGTCATGTTGTATTTTTTAACAACTAAAGCAGCATTAATAGGCAATAAAAGTATGACACACAGGTGATCATGCATATATGAACATACAAAACCCTAGAAAGCCACAATTCATGTAATCAATGACTTGGCAGAAGCCAGAGCAACAAGAGAACAAACCATGAATGGTGCGACAAGAAAACTATTTGATACAAACATCAAACGCTAGGTACCGTCCTTTGATGCTTTTGGTAGACATCATCATAGGGTCATCGGTGTAATGTAATCACTGGTCGGAATCAAGTTATAACAAGTAAACGTCTTCAGCAATGTTTTCGTTATCACAAACTACGTAGATCTTTCTCAAAGTTCTATCGCCGCATCGAAAAGCTCCTGGAGAAAATTACCAATAACCTAAAACCATTTTTGTGAATAGGAATATCACAACATTTATTCTGTAGATATGTGATCTAAAAACTTCTGAATTAAAGGGGACTGACGGATTTGCTGACCACTTTACAAAAAATATACAGGATATTTGTATTGCAACATACTTCATGCTTGGTGACTGACCCCTCTACAGTCATTTACTATGCCTTACTTTTCTCTTTTGTGATGACCAGACAACCTTCTGAAACCCCGAAAGGGGTGATCGTTCATTGAACTTTCGTCCCTGAGGTTTTCTGGTCGTACCCTAGGTTTATTTTTCTCTTCTACTACAACTGCTGTGGTGGTTCTGTACAATTTTGGATACATCTTTTGGGGATTCTAATTTTTTTTAAACATAAACGTGTATCGTTTGCTATTTTCACTGGATATGGAATTTATTGTTAATGTTAATGATTCCCCTTGATGGGGTTACTTTCATTTACACTGTAAATTTGGATAATAGCGAGGTTGTGTACACATAAAATCGATTTCAGTTAACCAGTAGGCCTTATTTCCTACTTACCTTTTCTGTTTGTTTGTGGTACAAAAGGGGCCTATGGTGCCAATACGTTTGGGTGATGTAGTTTCTGTAGGACCATTTTTCTCATGTCTATCATTCTAATTATACAGATCACATGGAAATAGTGTGAATGTAGAATCCAAAATGGTCTCCGCAAATCAACCAGGAGAATACATTCTACTTGATCCGATAGGTAACATCCATGTCTAATCTTATAACAATTTACCAATATGAGTGATTTGGCAATCAAAGACAAAAATAAATACACTTAGTAACAAAAAACAACAAATAAATAGCAAGACAGCAAGACAGCAAGACAGTTTATTGGTGTGAACGAGTACCAGTAATGAAACAGTCACTACTCAAAGGTATCTTAAAAGTTCAGGGTGAAAACGTATGTATAAATTTTAATTGTCAAATGAGTGTACACTTCCTGAACGTAATTGCAGGGAGGAAGGAAGGAAGGAAGAATGGAAGAGGAAGGAATGAACATTTTCTGTGTTTGACATACAATAAAATTTCGTAGAAGTCAAGCCATTGCATTACACCTTACTAAGAACATTATGCATTTCAGGAGGCGTCTCATGTGGTGCTGTTGTTGTCGTGGCTACTGATTACAAGCCATTTGTTGTTAGTTGGCAATGTACGAAGGTAGACGCAATGGGTCAGTTCTGCGATGACATCTTTGTATCCGTCAAGACACGTGTCCCATTTATCCATGCCCATGTCCTGAAACTAGTAGACAGCATTTTGTTTCAGCATTGGCAATTGCATCTCAATGACGGGCGCAGTGGATCAAACAGTAGTCGGGGAAATAGGGCTGGTATTGATTTCATTTGAATTTAATTGTGTGTAATGCCCACTACCCACCCAACAGTGTTTATATTTTTGAGTAATCCCCAAAGAGAAAAGATGCTGAAGACTTCGAGATTGCCCTACTCTTATATTGATAATCCCCTGGTGTGTTATTTGCGAATAGACAAAGGCTGCCTTTGAAATCAGGAAAACTTAAGCTAGTAACTGGGTCTTCAAAACGCTTGCACGCAATCACACACGAATGCATACGTAAAATTAGCACTGTGACGTGTTTTATTGAATTTAATTAACGAGTTCGTTAAAATAATATAATACGAAATTCACATTAATGTTACACACGTGAAAGTTTCACGTTATAGTGTCTCAATTTCCAATTATACGGCGCATTTGTCAAAGCAAAATTATGAAGTCGTACTTGTTAATTATCTTTAATACATTCGCACTACACATAATACGACACATAATACGACACATATTACGACACATAATACGACAAACGACACATAATACGACACATAATACGACACATACTACGACACATACTACGACACATAATACGACACATAATACGATACGACACATAATACGACACATAATACGATAGGACACATAATACGATAGGACACATAATACGACATATAATACGATACGACACATAATACGACACATTATACGACACATACTACGACACATAATACGACACATAATACAATACGACACATAATACGACACATAATACGATATGACACATATTACGACACATAATACGATAGGACACATAATACGACATATAATACGATACGACACATACTACGACACATAATACGACAAACGACACATAATACGACACATACTACGACACATAATACGACAAACGACACATAATACGACACATACTACGACACATAATACAACACATAACACGATACGACACATAATACGACACATAATACGATAGGACACATAATACGACATATAATACGACAAACGACACATAATACGACACATACTACGACACATACTACGACAAACGACACATAATACGACACATAATACGATAGGACACATAATACGATACGACACATACTACGACACATAATACGACACATAATGCGATACGACACATAATACGACACATAATACGATAGGACACATAATACGACATATAATACGATACGACACATAATACGACACATAATACGATACGACACATAATACGATACATAATACGACACATAATACGATACGACACATAATACGACACATAATACGATACGACACATACTACGATACATAATACGACACATTTAACAACATTTAGTGTAACTATATCCAGTTGCGTAAAGAAATATTCCAAATAACAAACTTATTAATCTTTTTCTGTACATGTTATATCATAGATTTGGCAATGATAAAGGTGTCGGTCGCTATACTTTTGTAGGCAGTAGGGGTAGTTCAGTAGTGGATTATGTTTTGTCGTCGCTGAATCTATTAACACATGTTAGTGAGTTTGAAGTTGGAGAGCCAAATATTTTGTCGGACCATTGTTTAATAACATTTTCTTTAAATTTTTGTAATCCAAACAACGAGCCGTTGCTCGTAAACAACAGTTATGAACGATTAAGTTATAAATATGTATGGAACAACGATAAGAAGTGTGATTTTATTGAGAGTTTCAATACAGAAGAAATTAGTGGTAATTTGAATGCTTTAAATGAAAAAATAGAACAGTGTACGAATAGTGGGGATATAAATTCATGTATTCATGATTTTAATGCCATTATTGAAGATGTTTCTTCACCAATTTTTAAGCGCAGATTTAGTTGTAATAGCGATGTTAAAGCGGATATTCCTGTATTTAACAATAAAAAAGAAAACCCGTGGTATAATGATGAGTGTCATGAAAGTAAGTTTCTCTTTTTACAAAAGTTGAATAAATATAGAGAAAGTAAAAGTGACATAAATAGAATTAATATGGTTAAAGCTCGGTCACTTTATAAATCTACTGTTAGAAATTGTAGGACGGATTATGATCGAGTGAAAACAGCTGCTTTTGTAAACGCAAGATATAAAAATGCAAAATTATATTGGAATATGTTAAAAGAATCATCGGGACTTAAGCCAACAAATATACCATTGGCTTCTTTTGAACAATATTTTAAAGCTATTAATAGTCCAAATAACGAGTTCTTTGTTCCAGATGAAGATGTTGTATATTTTAATGAACGGTAAGAAAATAATGAATTTAACATAATGTTTGAAGAGTTGAATGTGAATTTTACTGAGGATGAGATTATAAAATCAATTAAGCAACTGAATTCAAATCGATCGTCTGGACCTGATATGTTATTAAATGAAATGTTCATTCATGGTAAAACTATTTTATCACCAGTTATTTGTAAAATGTTTAATAAAGTGTTTGAGGTTGGGTATTTTCCAGAAGTCTGGTCAGAAGGGTATGTTATTCCTCTTCACAAAAAGGGCAATATTAATGATGTAGAAAATTACCGTGGTATTACTTTATTAAGCTGTTTGGGCAAATTATTTACACGTACACTAAATAATAGATTATCGGAGTGGGCAGAAACATACAGCGTTCTAATTGAAGCACAAGCTGGATTTAGATCGCACATGAGTACTGTTGATAATATATTTGTTTTAAGTGGTTTAATTACACATATTTTAAATCAAGGAAAGAATTTGTATTGTGCATTTGTTGATTTTACTAAAGCTTTTGACTATGTTGTGAGTGATAATTTATGGTACAAATTAACAAAGTTCGGTATTCGGGGAAACATTCTTGATATCATTAAATCAATGTACTCATGTGTTAAGTCTAAAGTTAAATACTGTAACCAGTTGAGCGATGAATTTTACTGTGTACTTGGCGTTCGGCAAGGGGAGTGCCTATCTCCATTGTTGTTTTCTATGTATTTAAATGATATAGAAGATGCATTCATACATAGTGGCTTTGAAGGTTTAGATATTAAGATGTTTAAGATGTTTATGCTGTTATATGCAGATGATATAGTTTTGTTTGCTAACACTGCAGCAGAGTTACAAAATGGACTTAATATACTATCTAGCTATTGTAAAGAATGGAGATTGAAAGTAAATTGTACTAAAACAAAAGTTATGGTATTTAGAAAGGGCGCAATGCTACCACGAAATTTAGTTTTTATATATGATGGTGCCCCATTAGATATAGTTAGTAAGTTCACATATTTAGGTATAGTCTTTTCTACTGGAGGGTCTTCAGCAGAAGCACAAACTACTCTTGCTGGTCAAGCGCAAAAAGCCATTTTTAAAATGAATAGATATTTATACAAATTTACATTTATATCCCCAAAGCATAAATTAGATCTGTTTGATAAATTGATAACTCCAATTTTAAACTATGGTTGTGAAGTGTGGGGATTTATGCAAGCTATATCAATTGAACGAGTGCATTTACAGTTTTGTAAACACATTTTGGGTGTTAAGAAGACAACTCAAAATGATTTCATATATGGTGAACTTGGCAGAACATCATTTATTACAAGAAGATATCTTATAATAATTAAATATTGGATAAAAATCATGAGAGTACATGATCGTAAATATGTAAAAATTGTTTATAACATGCTGCTTAATGACTGTGAAATATATCCTCAGAAAATAAACTGGGTTTCCCAGTTGAAACACTTATTGTCCTCGCTTGGTTTTTATGATGCATGGTTACAACAAAGTGTTGGTAACGATAATATTTTTCTTGCAATATTAAAGCAAAGGTTAAATGACAATTTTGTTCAGAATTGGCATAGTCGATTAGAAAATTCCACTAGAGCAGTTTTTTATATAAACATTGCAAAGTTTCAGTTTCAATCATATCTAGATACTATAAATGTTTTCAAAATGTGTCAAGCACTAACTAAATTACGGGTGTCATCTCATAGACTGCAAATTGAAGCCGGTAGGTGGGTTAAACCAAATAGAATTCCTGTAAACGATAGAATATGTGTATTTTGTAATAAACTTGAAGATGAATTCCATTTTGTGTTGGAATGCCAAACATACATAATGTTAAGGTTTATAAGAGACCAAATATGATCAAGTTTCTGGAATTACTAAACTCACAAAATAAGATATATATTCGCAAACTGTGTACCTTTGTTTTAAAAGCATTTAAGTTACGAAACGAAATACTATACAGAAATTAGCTATTTCTGAATATAATGTATGTAATATATGTGTTAAGGAAATTGTGATGAATTATAATTTATTTATGCAAGGAAGTGTTATGTAAACGCCTTCTCATTGTATCAGCTCATTTGAGATAAACTGCATATTTGGACATGTATTGTTTGTAATAACTACACTGCTGTCATGCTTTGTAATTGTATTTTTTATCCTCATGGGCTTTTAAGCCTATTGGAAATTGGAAATAAAGATCTAATCTAATCTATCATATGTCTTGTACACATGCACTTAACAGTCTAACTATACTGAAGCGAAAAAGAAACGCAACTCCGGGAATTCCCGCTATATATTGTATATACTGCACACTTAATTCCACATAATATTCCAAAGAAATCCCAAGATGTTTTGTAAAAAAAAGTTGCAGTTAGTTAGAGAAATGACACAACTGTTGTAGACGTTGTAATCACAGTACACATTGCAACAAGAAATTCATAAATGTTGAAGTTCTTTGAAAAACTGAGCCAGTTCAGTATTGTATTTAACGAGTTTGCAAAATGTTGCATCCTAAGTTGCTCACATGCTTGACCCAAACGCGTACTCTGTCAATAATGAAACTTTGAAGGAATACTATTTGCTGTTTTAAGTGTTGTTTTAGAATTTTGTCACGAAAGGAAAGGTCTCGCGTAGCCATTTACCATTCGATTAGCAGCAGCATATTGTATATACAATATAAAGCGGAAATTCCCGAGTTCCTTTTTCGTTTCAGTATATATGTAACAACAGTGATTCGATCATCACTTGAATATAATAATACTTGTACACCGGCGTATTAAGATTGTAGTAAACTCTCAGGACCCATGTTATGTGATAAAAAACAAATCATCTTTTATTCACATTTCTTTTCAACATGTAAACGCAACAAAACAGCCCGTTATGTTTGTATCACAACTAGAAGCAGCCCTGTTATGTTTGTATCGCAAATAGATGAAACCCATTAGCCAGTTCAATGTCATTCGTGATCTATATACTTTCTGTTAAATTGTAACAGGGCGACTGAATAAAAGTCATATATTTACTTGATCGAGCCCTATCTTTTTGAGTTGAGATATTTCCAAGATGGCGGACGATAAAGGTTTACAACCACCAATTGCATGTAAACCTCCGAGGTGTAGTCAAATGTAGTTCCTATAATAAAAAGTAATAACTTATTTTTTTGCTGGAAATGGGCATTGTAAGTAGGGGAAAATATCCCATTTCTATTCTATAGTGTTGTTGTGTGTATAAGAAGTATATTGATAGGTTTTACTGGATTATTGATGAAGATTTTCGAAATTTCGGATCTTTGCATACGCTTTGGGAGCAACTATCAATGAAAACAGCTGTACCATTAACTGTTTATTAAACAAACAAGACCTTTCTTATATTTCTTGTGATCCCACCTTTTCTGGTGATTGTTAAAGTGGAAAACTATTTTTCTTTATGAATACTACACTGCTGCATTATCCATACTGGAGCTGAAGTTGCGGCAAATCATTAAACTGTGACATCTTAACATTGGTGTCAATGGGGAACATATACCTAAACTACCAGCAAGGTAAGCTCTTCGTTTAACGAGGATTTCTTCTAACACGTTAATCGCACCTATGTCAAATATTTAATAGATTGCTTGGTATAATTTTTCTTAAAGCCACACACACCGTATGTACATTCTTCATTGTAGGCATGTCTTTGTAACTTCATGCACCAGCTCATCATGGCAAAATCGGGTATTTGAGCGATCAAATTTAACGCATGACATCATTTATTTCATCGAGCAGTGCACGTCGTACTTGTACATAAGTAGCATATTAAACAAAAATTGCCTCTTTTGTAACTCGAACACACGACCTTCTAATCTACAGTCCAAAGTTCTTACCACTGAGCTATATTCTTATAAATATAGTATATTTTGTAACATATATTATGATGCAAAATAGCACATTTGAACGACCCTCAAGATGTGTCAGTATATATTCCATTATCTCTCACATGTAAATAACCATGCGTGGTGTAATACTGTTTATGATCAAGTTAACTAAGATTCCGCCTCCAAACTTTAATCTCGATGTTTTATTTGGGGGATGATAAGTTTGTGCGCGTGTTTGTGCTATAGTTATTACGTAATGATTAGTTAGTGCTAGAAATGACACTACATACCAACAAATAAAACTGTAAGGTCCTTGGTTCAAATCCCGTTCAGGGCAACACTTTTTTAAGAAATATATTCGGAAGCCATATATTAGCTATGTTACCTGTACAAAGGCGAAATAAAATGTAATATATTTGTGCGCATCGATTTCTGGCTTATATACAGACTTTTTGGACGTTCGTCGAATTGAAACTAGTTCATCCGTTTAAACTCGGTTTTTACTGTCACTGTTGTAATACTTCGAATATAATCACCGATCAAATATGTTACATTGAAGATGTTCACAAACAGAATCGAGTTATTTATTTCCCCAATTTTTAAGCAACAAGTATACGCTTGAACGGAAAACGTTGTACCCACGCATGCCCACGCATGAACGGAAAATGTTGTACCAATTCATGACATTTGATATAAAAAAACAACAACAAAAAACACACAGTGTTTAAGTATTATTTATGAAAAAAAGCTACTATTCGGTTAATCCACATTTTGTAAAAAGCACATTTTGTTATAACGCTATGTTGCGACAGGTTCGGTTGATATTCAAACAAAACTGTCCGATTGAGATGATACCATACTGTTTGGGAACAAGTCATGCTGCGAAGCAGTGTTCGAGATGTTGCGAATGATTTGTTTTTGTCAGGACTCCCTTACACGCAGTTGCGGAGAATAAAGCGTTTTGGTCTTTTACACGCACGTCTGTAATTCGTTCATCTGCTGTCTAAAGTTTGTTTGAACGGATTTACACTGTTTTTAAGGTGGTCAACTTCTAGGTCGACTTCGATTACTGCTGACTGCTATTTTTGTTGTTGCCCTTACCATATTCAAGTTGGCTTTGACCGATTCAAATCAAACCGTTTTAATAACATTCGTTTATATTATCAATATACTATATGTTCAGTGTTGGTTTAGTCTGATTTGCCCTAGCCTTACAAAAGTTATTTGACCTTGGTTTTCAAGTCGATATTTCAAATCTGATTGCACTATTTTCGTCAAAGGTTCAACGTGTCTTTACATAACAATACATAGACTATTATTTCAAACAACATGATACATGATTTCATTTTCTGACAGTTGTCGCACTTTTTAATACCCATATACGAAGTATCAATGAGTAATTTGCAACGATTGTGATTGATTTTACGTTATTTTCAGCACATTTTAGGCTATATATGACGGTCGATTTTTTAGTGGTGGAGGCAGACCACCGAACCTTTCCTTATCTGAACTTGTACAGTATACCTCCCGCCAGTAGAGCCCCCAGTGGGATTCAAACCCGCAGTGGCGATAGGCGAGATAGTTTCAAACGCAGCGTCATTACCATCCCGGCCACGGAGGCACTATGGGGTTGCACTGTTTACAATGCCATTGTTTAAAAGCTATGTTTTGAAAGACCTTTATGTTATGCTTCGCGTAAATGATGGCGAATTTCACTATACTTATAAAGTAACATGAACCTTCAGCTGGAAGTCATTCAGCAACTGTTTTAAAACTAACTAGAGATATCACCAGTAAGTGACAAATGCTCGCGAAGTTTATTTGACCTTTGGCCTCTATGTGTGACATTGACCTTTAAGGTAAGGACCTGATTCTTGCTCGTGACACCATTGCGATTAACATTTGTGTGACGTTTTATTAAATTCCCTTCTGTATTTTTGAAGTTATGACTGAGTTTCTCAGTCCCCGGAATCCGTACAACTAACTTTTAAACTTCATACATGTTTTCATCTATTTCCCAAATCACCATGAATGTCCTTGACCTATGTTTCGGACGTGTTACAGCACTAAAGCGAGAGATCCCGTGTCCTATTGACACATTGTCTAGTTTTACTTACTTTCACACATAGTCTCGTAAACATATAACATCTCTATGTAGGTAACGGGTATTAACTGGGTATTTAACGGGTATTAACTGGGAATAACCAAGTGCCAACCGTGTGTAATAAATAGCTTAGAGGTAAGATCACTGGCACGGTAGGCCAGAGGCCATGGGTTCAAAGAAATATAAAAAGATCGGACAGGGAAAGAGCATTTAAGGAGGACAGTCAACCACAAAACACAGAAACAAACACGCAAACAGACAAACAAGAAGGCAAACGAAATATCAAATGCAAACGACATCACAAACACAAAGGGTTGACAATAGGGCTACCGCCTTGGAACAGTCAGTGGCAAAGTAGGCCACTGGGGGTTTAAACCGGTTCTAGGGTGCATCAAACCTCACACTTACCCTACTGTCATCCCATTAAAACAGGACAGTGTAAATAAAGAAATCACAGCCATGATCTAATCTCTAACCAATAAGGCAGCATCAATAGGCAATATAAGTAAAACACAAATATGCTCGTGTAAATATAATACAAAAATACAATAGCCTAGAAAGCCACAATGAAGGTACTGAATTGAATGATTTGGCAGAAGCCAGAGCAACAAGAAAATAAACCATTAAGGGCACGACAAGAAAGATCATAGACAAACATCAAACGCCACCGTCCCAATGGGCTTTAGGTAGGCGTCATCATAGGGTCCACAGCCTGTCCAGTCATAATACAATTAAAGAGGAAAGCATAGTGGCGAACTGTAAAAGGGTCCACCACCAAGTATGCAGTACGTTGCAAAATGATAGGGTCATAACCTCTTTTGATAAACTGTTTAACAAGTTTAACAAAGATAGTATGAAAGTGATCATGACCAAGAATCTTACGAAGTTTATAAATCGCATCACCATAGAAGTCAGGTTGTGATAGTCCTTGTCTCAAGTCTCGGTTGAGGGACGATTTTTTTCAACACCTGTTATATTTGTCTCTTCTCACAGAGAGTATTGTAATTGCGATGGAGAAAATAAAGGTATTGAATGGAATATTTGATTCTATTCTGTTGAGTGGTGTGCGTGATTCGTTATTTTATATACCTACACATACAACTAGATTATTGGATTTTATTAAAAAACTGTTTTAATTTTATACCATTTATATTTAAACAGCATTATTGGATGGTTTGTCGTGAACAACGGTTAAACACTCGTGACATTATAAATATAAAGGTGAATGGCCACATTTTTGTAGTATTATCAATAAACAAATTTAACTCTTAAACATCATATGAACATTTCCTGATAGTCCCAGACATTTCCTGATAGTCCCAGAGAGAAACATATAAGTAAAACCGCTACTAAGTTGTAAAAATAAGTATTACTTGCACGACGTAGATACTACTTTTACCACTGCGTGACTGCACGGGGAAATGAGGTAAATCTGAATTATATAGCTGCACAACTATTGCCAGATAATTGATATTATATATACATTTACCTGTGGATTAATTTACCTATTCATGGATTTCTACGTCATCAAATCAAATCTTATTCTCGCTTTTCACAGATATTGCAATGTGTAAATTGTAAATATATATTGTTGTATATTGATTTTAATTTAAATAACATATAATTTTCACGAAACAAAACATGGCCGGAGAACTATAAATATTCTCGAATTGTTAATTAGTACAATGGTTAATTTCTTTCTTGATGGTCAGTTTCAGGCATTAAATTAAAACAATATTATGACAGTCAAAGTTTCTTAAATAGTTTATTTTTGTAACAGATTACACAAAAAAACAAAAACACGGCATAACTATACTAGGCATAACTATACAATGTTTTTTCAACACCTGTTATATTTGTCTCTTCTCACAGATAGTATTGTAATTGCGATGGAGAAAATAGTTACAGGTATTGAATGGAATATTTGATTCTATTCTGTTGAGTGGTGTGCGTGATTCCTTATTTTATATCCTACACACTAGATTATTAGATTTTATTAAAAAACTTTGTTTTAATTTTATACCATTTATATTTAAACAGCATTATTGGATGGTTTGTCGTGAACAACGGTTAAACACTCGTGACATTATAAATATAAAGGTGAATGGCCACATTTTTGTAGGATTATCAATAAACAAATTTAACTCTTAAAAATCATATCAACATTTCCTGATAGTCCCAAGTCATTTCCTGATAGTCTCAGAGAGAAACATATATGTAAAACCGCTACTAAGTTGTAAAAATAAGTATTACTTGCACGACGTAGATACTACTTTTACCACTGCGTGACTGCACGGGGAAATGAGGTAAATCTGAATTATATAGCTGTACAACTATTGCCAGATAATTGATATTATATATACATTTTCCTGTGGATTAATTTACCTGTTCATAGATTTCTACGTCGTCAAATAAAATCTTATTCTCGCTTTTCACAGATATTGCAATGTGTAAATTGTAAATATATATTGTTGTATATTGATTTTAATTTAAATAACATATAATTTTCACGAAACAAAACATGGCCGGAGAACTATAAATATTCTCGAATTGTTACTTAGTACAATGGTTAATTTTTTTCTTGTTCTTGATGGTCAGTTTCAGGCATTAAATTAAAACAATATTATGACAATCAAAGTTTCTTAAATAGTTTATTTTTGTAACAGATTACACAAAAAAACAAAAACACGGCATAACTATACACGGCATAACTATACAGTGTTTTAGCAACATCCAATACACCCAAATGTGTAGAAAACGCTAGATATTTAAGAACTGAGATTTGCCCGTGTCCCTTCGCTAACTTTCTCTAGCCACACAAAATATGTATAAATAGGTATACTAAAATAGTCTAGGTTTCTACAATAATTTACTTCATCACACGACACATAACTTTATCACATAACCATAACGGCTTCGGTGTGTAATAACACAATTTTATATTGTTAAAGCGCGCATCAGACATGTGACGTTATGAGATGTGTAAACAAAAGAATCTCACAGTCGTGCTGATTGAAACTTGCTGACAAATGATATGATGCATGGCAAGCTGCCAGTTATCGCATCACATCATTGTTCCAAACTCGTTTAATAAATTGTATATTGAATGAGCACTCGTGTAAGATCCACCCTTTATATACGTGCACGAGAACACTCGACTCGCAAAAACTAACAAACCTCTTTACAGCTGTTCATATCTACAATTGGTTGGGCTAGAACTTGACTAGAACTGTCGGTTCAAAAACAATTTATAATATACAATTCGACAAACAATTTCAATTTAAAAACCTATTAAAAGCCTGATAATATGACTCTTGTCTTGGATTCGTTCTTTTCTACAAAACACCTTTACATATTTGTTTGCATTTTGTAATACATTACGGGCTCTTGATGCGCTCATAGTGTTTCATGTCACTTTCGTTGATGGTTTGGAATATATTTATAGATCATTAGGAGCAAGACGGCTTTTAAAAAAAATAATTGATTATAGGATGAGGCGATGAAGAGAAATCTTCACCATTAAGATACCGAAAGGGAGGGAGCATAGCGATCGACAGCGATTTCTTAGTGGTGAAGATTTCTCTTCATAGACTCTATCCGGCTTAGTGTTTTCCATAGGTTTGGTTTTATCGATAGTCTCTATATATAGGTCACACTAAGTATAGAATAGAGGCTATGAAGAGAAATCTTCACCATTAAGAAACCGAAAGGGAGGGAGCGTAGCGATCGACCGCGGTTTTTTAATGGTGAACATTTCTCTTCGTAGACTCTATCCGGCTTAGTGTCTAAAACAGGTTTTATCGATAGTCTCCATATAGGTCACAGTCCTAACCGCGAAGACTGCTTGTAGTAAAATCATCATGAATAAATGGTGCAAGTATTCGAACATCTGAGAAAAGTGATTGGTGAAAAAGTAGGTGTAAATACTAATTAGTATTGATGTAGAAACAGAGCATTGTGTACACGTTAGACTTTTACACTGATTGTTGTCTAAATACTCAACCTTCGGGATCGGGAAATATGCGTGTTTACAATTAAACACTCAGCAGTGATCTAATACACCATATGTGGTATAAAAATGTGTTTTATTTCTTTATTAAAAACATATGTATTGCGAACTAATTCTCGCAAGCTTTGAACTAAACGCGGTAAACATAACATTATAAATAACTCATACAAATTACTCATATTGAATAACACGTTGCGTTTGAAACCGTGGACAAGATTATACATTAACAATAATTATTATTTCATGAGACAAGCGTGTACAATTCATTCTATCATACATGTGAAGTATGATTACCTACACGTTTTTCGATAATTTAGTCCTCTTGATTATAAAAAATATGTATTTAAGATGTGTAGACTACGTCTACGTCCGGTGAAATTCGTTTTGATGACACAAATCTCATATGACAAAGGAATATGCGTTTCTTAAAATGAGTTTTTATCACCGTCGCCAGACGAGATGAGAGAGCGGCTTCAGAGGTAAAAGTGGTGCGAGAGGGGCAATCGGAACCGGAAATCCCTTGATGACGTCAGGCAAGAACGGCTTTTCCTTCCAGCAACCGAAGTCGATGTCTGCCATTGCCTTACAAGGAATGTGCGGGTTTCTGAAATGAGAAAAATAATAATTATTAGTATGCGACGCAGTAAAAATGAAAAAAAAAACACACAAAAGTACATTGTATGCTTCCACAATAGTATTATTTTTTATAGAGTACATAGTATACATATACTGAAACGAAAAAGAAACGCATAATGGTTATTCCGCTATATATTGTATGTTTGATATGCTACTGCTAATTGAATGGTACAGGGCGACATTAGGACTAAGGTTTAAACAGCACCGAACACACCAATGGTTACCCCTTTAAAGATTCATTATCGGCAGAATGCGCATTTGGCTCAAGCAGGTGAGCAAACTTAGGTTTTAAACGTTGCAATCTCTTAAAATTAAACACAATACTGAAATGGATTGACTTTTTCAAGCGAAACATCACTGTCTATGGATTTCGTGTAACAACGTAAACTTTGATTAAAAGGTCTACTACATGACAGAGTTGTCCTTTCTTTAATTAGTTGCAGCCCCTTTTTGTACAAAACAGGTTGAGATATATCTAGAATATTACGTGGAATTCGGTGTATATCATCATATATATATTTTTATATATTTTTTATTTACCTCGTCATAGGTCTATGGAGGTTCGAGGCCATCCTCCATAAACCTTACAAATGTATATATAAAATGTTGCAATAAGTCTGAAAAGACCCTTGAGCAAATCAATCAAATATAAATACAATTTAAACTATGTTTCTCGGTCATAGTGGACAGTGTGGCTATTTTTTTTGTTACCTCATATAGATATTTGAAGACAACATGGCAGTCAAATTATAAACATTCATCCATTCATGAGTTATACTTAAAATATATACCCCTACAGAATATAAACACACATAAATAGCATAGCGATAAACACATTCACAAAACAAACATACACAACCGCATTGTATTATAATTAAAAGTATGCGATTATTACAACAATTAAGTCAGATCCTATCTGGCTGTATATAACAGTGTAGTGCAGGCAATTGTTATGCCCCCGAAACATATAGTAATAGCACCGTCCGTCTGTCCGGATTCCGTCCGTCATTCCGCAGTTCGTGTCCGGACTGTACCTGCAAAACCCCTGCATGGATTTTTAATTAACTTGGCACAAGTAATCAGCATAACAATACGATGTGTCGCGCGTAATACCCAAGTTTGTACCTCCAAGGTCAAGGACACACTTGCAGTTCATATGTCAAAAACAGGTACGCAATTTCGTGTCCGGACCGTAACGTCACAACCCCTGCAGGGATTTTTAAATAACTTGGCACAAGTGATAACCATAACAAGACGATGTGCAATACCCAGGTCCGTACCTCAAAGGCCAAGGTCACACTTGCAGTTCATAGGTCAAAAACAGGTACGCATTTTCGTGTCCGGACCGTAACGTCGCAACCCCTGCAGGGATTTTTAAATTGCTTGGCACAAGTGATCACCATAACAAGAAGATGTGTCGCGCGCAAAACCCAGGTCCGTGCTTCAAAGGTCAAGGTCACACTTGCAATTCATAGGTCAAAAACAGGTACGCACTTTCGTGTCCGGACCGTAACGTCACAACCCCTGCAGGGATTTTTAAAGTGATCACCGTGACGTGCACAAAACCCAGGTCTTCAAGGTCAAGTTCACACTTGGAGGTCAAAAGTCAAATTGTGTCCGGTCAATAACCTTTGCATTCATGGACGGATTTTCAAATAACTTGGCACAAGTGCTTACCACAACAAGACCATGTGTCGCGCACAAAATCCAGGTCTGTGGCCCCAAGGTCAAGGTCACACTTAGAGGTCAAAGGTCAACTCGTGTCCGGTCAATAACTTGTGCATGCCTGGACGGATTTTCAAATAACTTTGCTCACCACAACCAAACGACGTGTCGTGCACAAAATCCAGGTCCATGGCTCCAAGGTCAAGGTCATACTTAGAGGTCAAAGGACATTTCGGGGGCATTTATCACTTACAGTGATATTTCTTGTTTGATTATGCGTTTCTTTATCCTTTCAGTATAAAAAGAAAAAAACAAAACAACATATTTCAAACCATCCTTATACGGTACATTTAGACCAGTGTAGGCCAGACCAGTCGGCACCTCAGCTGAGTCAGTTAAACGTACAATATATTTACACATGTAAGAAAAGCACATGTAGTCACACAAACAAATACAATGGCGCACACGGTCAGTGTTTGTGGGAACATGGGGCGAAGCTAGAAATTGGAAATCGGACAAATCGACACTGACATTATATACAATTCATACCTCCCATTTGGTGTAGCCAGGATACAGATTTTGTGTTGGTTTGCTTGGTGATTAGAACATGTATGGCGGTCGATTTGTTTTGGTGGAGGCAGACCACCCACTTATTCCTGGGTAGAACCAGTACTGTATTTCTCCCGCCATCCGTAAGAATCGACACTTTCTCACTTAAGTTGGGTTTGTGAAAACAGAATACAGAAAACAGATAGACATAAAGGGTTTACCTCTTCGATGGCATTTCAAACACGTCCACCGCGCTCGTTTTCTCGCCAGAATTTCTGCATACTACGCCAGAGAACCGGAGTTTCTTGATCTGGTTTAATTGTGCTGAAATGTTAATGTTTGAATTGTATATTTCATGCAAGAACCTTTGAAATGTCATTAAGTCAATGTACTTTATAATACTCTGTGTGTGTGTGTGTGTGTGTGTGTGTGTGTGCATGCATGCGTGTGTGTGTATACATTTTTTTGTGTTTTTGATACTGCTTATGCTTAATGACATTACAGATCATCCATCCATCCATACATACATCCATGTATGCATGCTTGGATGGATGGATGGATCTGTAATGTCATTAGAAAGCATTCAACCAAGTGCAACAATTCTCTCCT
The DNA here is from genome assembly GCA_037043455.1 of Cyrtodaria siliqua. Lineage (NCBI taxonomy): Eukaryota > Metazoa > Mollusca > Bivalvia > Adapedonta > Hiatellidae > Cyrtodaria > Cyrtodaria siliqua. Next base: position 102,361 of record JAWPHD010006976.1, read on the forward strand.
GTATATAGAGTTGAAGAAACTTTCATTTTGTATCAAGGGATTTATTTTCCGGGAGAGGTGAACATCTGATAATGAAAACACGCGGTTGGTGTTTGTTAATGATATTATAATGATGATGAAGATGCTGATGATATATTTAGCTGATTACTGTTGATGAGATATATTAATGATAATAATTATGAGGGTTTTGATACTGCGTATGAATATGCTGTTTTTGAAGAACCCGCTGCTGCTGGTGATGATAATGTGCTTATTTTATTGATTGTTATGAGATGGTTAAACAATATTTATGAGGGGTTTGATACTGCTGTTGTTTATATTTCTGCCTCTATGGCTACTTCTTCGATGAAGTTGCTGCTGTTACTGATGGTGATGATGAAATAATAATGGCAATGCTGTTGAGCAAAGCAATACGTATACAATAATGAGTATATAAACAAGGCTAATAACGATATGTATTTGTTCTGCTACTGCTTCTGTTGCTGCTGCTGTTGTTCATTACGTGATCCCGCCTTAATTCCATTAAGCGATGCGAAAGCTTATATTAGCAGAATTTTATAACGGATATTTCGACAATAAAACACGTTTATAAACATTTTTATTGAACAAATGCGCTAACCTGTTTAACATTACCAATTAAATGTTTTAATTTTACAATATGCAAGCTTTATAAGTCGAAATTAAAGTTTTATTTCATACATCTATAATAACTTCATCCCTGGTTCAAACTCCTTCCGTGCAACTATTTTTATGAAAAATAATCCAAAGCCGTCTATTATCGATTGTACTTGTGCGAAGGAAAGATAAAATGTGGTATGTTACGCGTCGATTTCCGGCTTATATACCGATGTAATACTACTACTACTACTAATAATAATAATAAAAACATCGATTTCCGGTTTATATACCGGCGCAATAATAATAATAATGATGATGATAGCATCGTCAGCAACAGCAGCAAAATCAGCATTACTCCATAATTTTCAACCATCACATCAACAACATCATATTTACACAACATTACGTGGTCCGAGTGTTAACTTGCATACCCCATCCAACCCCATACATTCTCTAAGAAGCAAAAACGGGGTTGGATTTGGGCAGTCATTACGTGTTCCCGCCTTAATTACCCTAAACGATGGGAAAGTTTATATTAACAGGATTTTATAATGGAAATTGCGACAATAAAACAAGTTTAAAAACATTTTTTATTGAAGAAATGCGATAACCTGTTTAAAATTACCTATTACAGGTTTTTAATTTTACAATATGCAAACTTTTGAAGCCGAAACTAAGGTTTTATTTCATACCCCAGCAAACCCCCGTTTGCGTTTCTTTTAGAAGGGTTTGGATGGATGAAAGGTAATACTCGGACCACGTAATGATTACCACTACACTACGGAATCTGGTTGGTATGTTGTTGCATTTCTGACACTAAATATTCATTACGTAATAATTATAGTGTACACACGCGAACAAACTTATCATCGGCTAAATTCGAAATAGAGATTATAGTTTTGAGACGGAATTTCATTTCCATATTGATAATAAACAATATTACAGCACGCATGGTTGTTGCCGGAGGCTCCTGCTATATTTATCATGGACGGTCGATGGTAAGATGCGATGGTAAGATGGCCCTAGCAGGACACCGGCGTTATATTTCAAATGTATATCATATTCATATTATAACATTATACAACACAGATGCCAAAATTAAAAACGTTCATTTTGTCTCATGATGACTAGTTTATCTAGTGGTCAAATCTTTCATAATAAATGTGTTTTGATTGTTGACAATTACATAAACAGATATTCTAACATCTACACACTGTTTGTTTATTTGTTATCATATTCATTCTCACTACTGTTTTCTTATGTAACTGAACTGGCTTGTGATACTTTGTGTCACTGTTTTCTTGTTAACATTTGCGACATTATGGATAATATACTGATACGTATTGAGGTTAATTTATTTCGTATCAAGATCAGTAGTAACGCCACGGACCTATAACATATCACTTTTTTTTCTCATTTTTCTATCACGATATTGTACATTCGGTCATCTTACTTATATCATGACATACATCATTCGCTCATCTTAATTAATCATATAAGTTTTAATACAAAGCTGATTAACTGGGGGTGTGTGAGGGTGGGGCGGGGGGTGTGGGCTGGGGGTGGGAAGAGGGGCGAGAGATGGAAATAATTAAGGCGTATATATTTTAAGTACTTTCCTTAAGCCACGCAAAACACAAGTAGTGTACATAATGGCGGAGGAGTTTACTTACTGAAACCTATATACATATAAAAAGTTGCTGCTCACAAGTTTTATTTGCACAGGTGTTTGTATAAGTTATGATAGACACACATTAACTGATGTATATAAACACTGTGGAAACAGCATTTGATAGTGTTACGCGAATATATACACGACATGCTGAGGGTTATTATCACTTAAAGATGAATAATACCAAGTTAAACCACAATTGTTTAATTTAAATCACAACCAATATAAAATTATTACACTTCCGGGCGATATTAATTTTGAATAGAAAACTGTTATAATATTTCCATTATTTTCTTTGCGCGTTTTCGTTTGTCAGATAACGGTGTTAGTCTTGAAACTCCTAATTACAAAATATTTTTACACATCTGCCTCATATAATTGTTAACAATATTATGAGCAACATACTGGTAAGTTTTAGCATAAATCTTAATGTTTGATTTTCGGCTTTTAGTAACATTAGCATCTGCACCGTAAAAATGGAAGTCACAAACAACTATTTCTTTTACACATATGTTTCAAATACTTAGATTCCTTTTCTCTGTATACAAATCAATTTTATACAAGAACCTTGGTGATAGAAAGCCAGTGGAAAGCCCCCGTTGTGATAAAACACTTCATTTGAAAAATATTACATTTACTGGAGGAAAAAAAGGTGTCACAAGATTAATATATTTTACGTAACATGTGTTTACGTGTCACATTTATGAGAACAAAACCATGCTGTGGATATTAGCAAATGTTTATTAAAACCCTTAAGGGAATTATATTACTAAAGGTAATCTCATTTATATGGATATATCACATATAAATATAATAATATGATAAGGTCCACACTATAACAGTCTGAAATAAGTAACACGTCTCTGGGGATGTTTACGTTGGATCGTTACGTGACCCTATAGCTGTGCCATACACACATTTTACAATGGAATTTACACTCTTAACCAAGATCCTCAATGATTTGCAGTATATTCATGCAAACGTGACCAGTAAATAAATTTGAAACATATTTTTTTTTAAATGTTAAATGTTAATGTATATGTTAAAAGGCGATGATGATAATAAAGAAATATTATCCGTATTTGTCTACACGTCACTGGGCAGAGATTTTGCGCCTCATATGCATTTCAAATGATTGTATATAACAGGTTGATTTGTGGTAAGTATCCAGATACCCTGTGTGACTTAATCATGTCATGTATTGTGCCAAATACGCATATTTTATTTATTTCTGTTGTCCTGGGATAAAATGTTGATAGAAGTTTTAACAATCATTGAAATACAAACATACCATGCGTGTTGCATATTAATATAGGTGCGACTGTTCGTCACGAATAATATGATTAATTGTCACGTAAAGTTCAAGCTGTTACGTTACATTTTAAGTATGTCCATTTGACAGTTTTAGTGTATATTATCAACTAATAAAGTTCAGCTTAATAAATAAGTGAATAGTTATGTAACTTTGTTTCCAAACAAAGTGGTAAGTATCCAGATACCCTGTGTGACTGTATCATATTGTGCCAAATACGCATATTTTATTTATTTCTGTTGTCCTGGGATAAGATGTTGATAGAAGTTTTAACATCCTTTAAAATACATATACCATGTGTCTTGCATACTAATTTAGATGTGACTGATCGTCACGAAAAACATGATTAATTGTCACGTAAAATTCAAGCCGCTACGTTACATTTTAAGTATGTCCTTTAAGTTATGTCACTTTGATTTTCAAAAGAGAGGGTTTTGTTTAAAAATATCATCAAATCGTAATTAGTAATTAGTGAAATGAAGCAAAACCGAACGCATGTATGTTTTTTTGTGTCAAGATTGAGAAAGAAAACTGAATTAGAAAAGCTGATAGTAGAATTTTTAAAATAATGTGACCTGCTGTTAAGTATATCCATTACTGGGCGGAAGATCTTCTTTTAAATTGTCCAAGGATGATAGCCTGGAATTGAACGATTTTTGTGGAAATTAGAAATGTGTTCTACGTGACGAAAATTAAGTGATATGTAAACTCGATTGAAAGAAGTCCAGTTGTTGTAACCTATAATTCTAACGATTTATTCTTCAATATTTGAAGTTCTAGAGAAAAAGAGTTCTAGAGAAAAAGAAAAACAGTCATGTTTATTTTGTGTTTCATAAGATCTTCTGAATGTTTTATTTTTATTTTCCGTGACATTTAAAATATGCGTTATCTCGGAATGTTTCGCTGCTTTTGGTTAGCATAGTCAAGTGAGCTTGACGTTTGGCCAAAGTTATAGTCTATAGATATTTTATTTAGTTTGTGGATTTAGGTTTTCAGGCAAATATTATCTAGTTCCATGTCGGTTCAAAAGCTTATTAATAGCTTATGTTGATTGTTTATATGTCTTGCCGATTTTTAATAAAATTTACTTGACTTGACATGTTGCCAATATAGTTTTGAAAGAGATCTGGACGGACATTTATGAATATTCGATGAGAGATATTATTTGAAATATTATATTCTATAGTAAAATTGTTCAAGTTAGACAATATATAGAAATCAAAGTGATTTTTTTCTAAATTTCTGTTCACATTCTCTTCCGTGTTGCTTTTGATATAACAAATGTTTAGCTTGTGAGTTAAATAAAGATTAAGGTTGATCGTTTAAGGCTTTTTTGATATAATGTATCCATACAACCAATAAAGTGACACTGTAACGTAAAATGCAACTGCAAAAACGACAGGTTTCTTCAAAATAGTATAAATAGACAAAGATGAGTATTTAAAGTGACCATGTATAAAATAACTTTCCTAATAGACGATATATACTTTTAATATAGTTAGTAAAAAAAGTAAATAAAGAACGTTCATTTTTCACTTTTTTCAGGTTCATTGAGAATGAGTGTGTAGATACCCACAGGCATAGGATCGTTTGAATTATAGTGGGGCGAGGGGGTCGTGGGGGGTGGGCGGGGCAGTGATTGAGAATGAGTGTGTAGATACCCATGGGCATAGAAGGTTTGAATTATATTGGGAGGGGAGGGGGCAAACGCTTTGAAAAAGATATTTGATAAGAAAAAAAGATATGTTTCAATTATTGAGCATGTTGAGGGAGCCAAACGTTTTCACAAACATGTTGACAAGCAAAAAAACACACAAAAAAAAATCGTTATCCGCGCTCAATTACACCAAAACATACAACATTATATAGGGAAAACGTACTTTTTAAGCGTTAACCATTATTTTCTTCAAATTATTGAGGGGGCCAAAGCATACTGTGGCCCCTCGACCGGCCCCACCCCCGGCTCCTAGGCCTATGATACCGAATAACTTCATTACAGGAATTTTTATGGATAATAATCAAAGTCTCACGGTAAAGAACCATAATAATCTAATCGATAGTAAGATTAAGCAGGGTTCCTGTAATCCTATGTATTCTTTCCTGCCCATCTCCCCTCCCATCACCTGGATCAGATTGAATACTCTGCTCGACTTATATTCCATGTATTTAATTTAACTTTTTTTTCAGACTACAAGTCAACGTGGAAAAGAATCCAAGTACATCAATGACCAGAGTCAATGCTGAAGTTTATGTTTTCGCAGTTGTTTAATTAATAAAGTATAAATATGAACTAAACTATTCAGACCGATTGTTTTTGGTCTGTCCGTCGTTCGTCCGTCAATCCATCACAAATCTTGTCTGCACTACTTGTTGGATTTTGACGAAACTTTTCATGATATTTCTTGTCGTGCCCTTAATGGTTTATTCTCTTACTGCTCTGGCTTCTGCCAAGTCATTGAGTACCTTCATTGTGGCTTTCTAGGCTATTGTTTTTTTGTATTTACACGAGCATATTTGTGTTTTACTTAATTTTATATTGTCTATTGATGCTACCTTGTTGGTAAGAGATTATATTATGGCGGGGATTTCTTTATTTACTCTGTCCCGTTTTAATGGGATGACAGTAGGATAAGTGTGAGGTTTGGTGCACCCTAGAACCGGTTTAAACCCCCAGTGGTCTACTTTGCCACTGACCGTTCTAAGGCCTTTTGTGTTTGTGATGTCGTTTGCATTTATTATTGCTTTTGCCTTCTTGTTTGTCTGCGTGTTTGTTTCTGTGTTTTGTGGTTGACTGTCCTCCTTAAATGCTACTTTCCCTGTCCGATCATTTTATATTTCTTTGTACGAAACATCAGTAGAATGCCTAGTTGTGCATATTATATTTTGAGCTCAGTAGGTCAACGCTCAAGGTCATCATGACAGAAAAATGAAAAGTCTTGCCCACACCTTTTAAATTATTACTCTTTCGCTAAACTTCATTGGTGGACTGAAAGTGGAAAGAGAATGACCTTTTTGATTTTTAGGTCAAAGGTCAAGGTCTGCTGAAAAAAACGTTCCATATCCACTATCAAACACACCTTATTGTGCTGTGAGGGGAGACACACTATAGTTGATTATTGTTGATAGTGCTTTATACATATTACAACACGCACGTTATAACATTGTAATGTTTTTCTTGCGCAATGGTGAATCCAGTAAAACCAGTGGTTTGGTTCATCGATACTGCCACCTCCAGTGTTGTTTTTTTGTTTGTTTTTGTTTGTATTCGTTCCCAAAGCCGACACTGACCCCTGTGGTTTGGTTTTATGTGTTTCAGCCATTAAGTGCCACACACAAAAACAACACTTTTTTATCAGCTTGCACATAGTAGCATTTGTTACATACTATTCAATACGAATGTGTGGTGCAACTAACCTACTGCGTTTGGGGCAGTTGGTGTGCGGTTGGGTAGATCAGTGTCTCCTATGTGTCGACTAACCTGCAGGTTCAGGATTCAAGACCCCATATAAGGCAGCATTGTTTAAACCTTATTACATGTATATTAACATATTTCAAATTATGCGAAACTAGTACAGAATAACACGTGATTGGTTCCTACCATTCTGCATGTGAGTACTCTGTTAGTGTCCGCTTTCAGGTAAATTGGAAAACGGCAAGCCCCCATTTTGTAATGGTCGGCCTAGAGAATGTAATGTCAGAAGCGAATACAGAATTTGAGATTAGAGGGTGTTTGGGCGCAACATATTTTTTAGATTGTGTTTGTTACTGACAGCTATATTGTGTTTTGTACTGACGTTAGCATGTCTGTTACTTGTCAACCAAAACCTTTGAATTTATTGTAAGAGCTATATTATGGTGACTGGAGTTAGGGGGGAAATCTTAGAAGTTATTAAATCTATGTACAAAAATGTAAAAGCACGTGTTAAATATGAGAATCAGTTGAGCGAAGCATATACATGTTTTCTGGGAGTCGCTCAGGGTGATGAATGTCTGTCACCATTTTAGTATTCCATGACCTTGCGGAAACTTATTTTAAAGGGTAATACGGGAATTGATATGGGTATTTTAAAGTTATGTTTAATTCTTTACGCTGATGACATAGGTATCTTTTCAGAAAAGAGAGCGGTTTACAGGATGAGTCGAACGAGTTCATTTACAATTTTGTAAACATTTATTAGGAGTAAAAAATCAAACTCAAAACGATTTTATTTATGGAGAGTTAGGAAGAACTACATTACAACAATATAAAATGAAAGCTATTATTTGTTATTGGTTTAAACTTTTGAAATGCAAGGAGTTAAAATATATAATACACTGTTAGTAGACTTAGATACATATCCAAATAAGATTTCTTGGGTTAGACCTGTGAAAAATGTTCTTGAAAGATTAGGATTTTATGATGTATGTTTTTTTAAAGAGGTGGGAAATGTAAATAGTTTTCTTTCTCTATTTAATCAGAGATTAAATAATACTTTTGTACAGAAATGAAACGAAAATTTATCAAATTCAACCAGAGCGAATTGTTACATTTTATTCTCGGAATTTAGTTTTAAACCCTATTTAGATAACCTTACTATCAAAGAATTTAGATTAGCATTAACTAGACTAAGAGTGTCATCTCACAGACTTGCAATAAAGACTGGAACATGGCAAAAACCTGCAAAAATACCACTTTCAGAAAGAAAATGTAAACTTTGTAATTTTTTAGAGGACGAATTTCATTTTATACTAGAATGTCCACTATATCATGATTTTAGAGAGGTGTATATTAAAATGTTAATTTTTTTAGAAATCTTACGATATAACACAGGAGAATTCCTCCTCTTAGTTGCTTATTAATCATATACTTTGGTGTAAGCCTAAGGTTAAGATAATAAGAAAATATTAAGGTTATAACGATTATATATATACATATATGAATGAAAATAACAAACAGGTATTTACAGTTGGACAATAATGAAAATACTACATACTAGTAATACTGTTAAAATTGATGACTGCAAACCATTGACTGTTTAATTATAAATATGATGTGTTTTTTGAATTGTTTACTGATAGGACATTTGGTCTTTTGTATTAATAAAGGTTATCTTGTCTTTCATCGAATTACTTGGTTAAAAGGACACACGCCAATCATGCTTTCTTTAAACTCATGACGTCCCGTTAGTTTCAAATAAACATTTAAAATAATAATGTTCTGCCTGTTAAACTTATATTAGTTGTTCGCTCTTTTTTCTAAGTAAGTAAACTCCGCAAAGCGTATTACCTCCATTTTAATTACTATTATACTGACGCACCGTTGCAATTTTATTCAGTGTCTAAACAAATACATTCTGACATTAATGCAGTCCATGCTAAGATCATACATATAGTTTGGAATGCACTCTCAAATACATTTTAATCATATATATTATACATGTAGTTATACGAGTTCTCATGTTCCTGGTCGAATTTCAATTGTATATGAATGCGTGCCGTCTGACTGACGGTGATGCTGGTTAGTTAATTTGGCGAAACTTAAGTACTTTTCTCCGGTTTTCTTGAACTTGTTTATATCGATACATGTTAAATGTATCTACATGAATATACAATTGGTTTATTCTCGCTTTTAAAATGCCAATATAAATACAGTGCGTTATCAGAAAGATGTGTGTGCCAGGTGGTACGAGGTGGGAGGGGTGGTTGGCGTGGAGTATATTAGCGTAAAGGTTTCCCTCAGAAATGCTGTTAACATATTACTTCAGTAATTTAACAAATACTGAACAATTTTAAAATAAGTTTATATCTTACAAATAATTTCGTAATTCCACATTTTTAATATCAATACACCTTCCCGTGTGAACATTCATTTTAAATGCAGATCCGCATATTTCAGCGAATATGGTGTTTTTAGTTAATATGGTTGGAAAAAACGTATTTCTTTATGATAGATTTTTTCAACAGCAAGCATTTCAATGAACACTTTTAGAAACAAAAATGCATTCTCGCTGTTAACATTTCAGTTTTTCGCTATCTTTTCGTTTTCAGAAAATTAAACCCGCAACGTATATTGCTATGGGGTGCCGTTTTATATTTTAATACCATTTTGAAATATCACGTATTCGAATATGTGATATCACACATTTGAATATGTGATATCACGTATTGAATACGTGATACCAAGTATTCAAATACGAGATATCACGTATTCAGAATTGAAATATCACATATTACGTGACATCACGTATTCGGTTTGAATACGTCGTGATATCATGTACACGAATACGTGATATCACCAATTCGAATACGTGATATCACTTATTGAGACTGAATACACGTGATATCACCAATTCGAATACGTGACATCATATATTTGAATACGCGATATCATCTATTCGTTTTTAACACGCGTAAAAACATACTGATCCCTGACATTAATTCCGCACTAAATAACAAAAATGGCGAACCACATAGCTAAAGAGGTCATACTGAGAAATATACAGCAGATCTTATTACATTCACAACGTTGCTGAAACAGTGATGATGTCAACTGTAGCCATCTGAAAGCAGATCTTGGTCATGGGAAAGGATCTCTTAAATGGACACATGGCAATCTTTTTATCGTTTAATTAACGCATTAAAATTAGAACCTAGATTTATTAATCCTGCCTCAGTTCGACTTTAAAATTGCTTGTATATAATTAAATAAAAAATTGAGATTTCAAATTTCTTCAATATTCTTCCAAATTTGTAAATATATTATTGGTGCAATATTATGAAAAAATAGTAATATGTAAAAACAATTTGCTTTGATTTATTGTAAATATGCAAGTTATATTGAAAACTAACGGGACGCCGTGAGTTTTAAACAAATCAAGATTGCCGTGTGTACCTTTAAAATATAAAATGACAATAAATTACTTGATACACTTTCTCTACAATTCACTATAATAAAATATATATCTAGTGGCCGGGGTGGTAAAGACGCTGCGTTGAAACTATCTCGCCTCTCATCCCTGCAGTTTCGAATCCCACTTCTCTCTTCCATGTCTATATATAACGTCTTGCTCTAATATTTCATACCATCTGCGTATAAATTATGTATCAGACAAATCAAAAACTATACCCCTGCCTCTGCCCCTTTGCCGGACCTCTGCACTTTATTACATCTATATACACTCAAGTGATATGAAAACGCAACACGGGAATTTCCGCTATATATTGTATATACTGCACACTTAATTGCACATAATATTCCAAAGAAATCCCAAGATGTTTTTAAAAAGAAAGTTGCAGTTAACTAGAGAAAGGACACAACTGTGATGTTGTAGACGTTTTAATCACACTACACTTTGTAACAAGAACTTCATAAATGTTGAAGTAGCTCTTTGAAAAATTGAGCTAGTTCAGTACTGTATTTAACGTAAATAGTTTGCGAAATGTTGCATCCTAAGTTTGCTCACATTATTGAGCCAAACGCGTACTCTGTGAATAATGAAACATTGAAGGAATACTATTTGCTGTATTATTTGTTGTTTTAGTATTTTTTCCAAAAGGCAAGGTCTTACGTAGCCATGTACCATTCGATTAAAAGCAGCATATTGTACATACAATATATAGCGGAAATTCCCGTGTTGCGTTTTCATATCACTTGAGTGTAATTGAGTTGAATCGGGTTTTAAGGTGCACCAGCGCATGCAAGGTTATGTGGCACCTGTTTTGCAGGTAAAAAGGTTCTAGGCATGGGAACGGTTATTGGATTTACAAAGAGCAAATTGAGATATCACGTATTCGAATCGAATACGTGATATCACATATTCGTTTCTGTAACGTATTCAAATACGTAATATTACGTATTCAAATACTAGGTGATATCACGTGATATCACATATTCGTTTCTGTAACGTATTCAAATACGTAATATCACGTATTCAAATACTAGGTGATATCACGTGATATCACATATTCGTTTCTGTAACGTATTCAAATACGTAATATCACGTATTCAAATACTAGGTGATATCACGTGATATCACATATTCGAATAGGAGATATCACATACGTGATACGTGACATCTCGAAATGGTATTAAAAAGTAAAACGGCACCTCATATTTTGCCACCATTATGATTTAATTTACCAACGTACATCTACTATTTTGTTAGTTACAAAGGATACTGGACACTCCAACATAAACCTAGAACATAATTGGATAAAAGAATTAGTGTGAAATGCATGTTAAATAACCAAATTATTTCATTTCTTGTGTACCATTTGCATTTCTTTAATGTAATAGAATGTTGCCGTTTTTGAGTTGGACGGTCATGTTAATTAATTTTGTGAAACAAAGAGTACATCTCACCGACTTTATTGAAATTGTACATATCATACAAGAGACTCGTAATACACGATAATGTCATTTCCTTTATTCTCGCTTTTAAATTGTAGAAATAAATACAGTTTCTTTAATTAGTAAGTACTTTTTCCGCAACGTATACAACTGTATGTGTATGACATGTGGGGGGGGGGGGGGGGGGGGGGGGAAAGAGATGAGGAACAGTATAATGCAATGCCTCAAAAATGTTATGAAAATACTACTTTGATACTATAACAAATACTGAACAATGCTGAACTGTTTTCTTCCCATCACTTATTTCATATTTTCCATAATTTTAATTCTAAAACACCCTCCGGGGTAAACTTAAAATTCGAACGCAGATCAGGCATATTTTAGTGCTTACGGCGAAAAAGTTAATTTGGTGAAAAAAAAGATGATTTTTTTTCCGATTCACATAAAACTTGTTTTTTAAATTGGCGACATTTTTATGAAGTGTTTAACTTTAGTTGTTAGAAGAAAAATAATTCGCCATTTTTAATGACAGAGAAATTTTATTTTGCAACGCACATTTGCGCCTTGTTGATTTCTATGCCCGACCTACTTTTATCCTTTTTTAACGTCACAAAATAAATTGGACTTCTCGGCATAAATCCAGACCATGAATTTAATCTGGAATGCAATGACACAAACAATTTTGATATGTGTTTTCATTTCATAAAAGTATTGCAGTTTCTGTGTACCTGGTCGCGTTTTTAAATGTAAATGCAATTCGTCGTCGTTTGGACGGATAGTGATGTTAGGTAATGTGTTAAAAAAAGGTGATTTTAGCCGATTTGTTTATAAAATTTCGTGCATATAGACATGTACATATATTTGGATTTATTCTAGCTTTTAAATTAACGAAATAAATGCACTTTGTTTAAAAAGTGCCCTTTCAACAACTATAACATAAAAATCAATTAAATTCGAGCCGCTTAAAAATACCTTTAGTGTTTACTCTACTTTTTAAACCAATCAGATGGCTCTGAATTTCAAATACATGCACCATTTATTCATGATGATTTTACTAACAGTGCTCTTCATGGTTTGGAGTGTGACCTATATAGAGACTATCGATAAAACCTATTGTAAACATTAAGCCGGATAGAGTCTATGAAGAGAAATCATCACCACTAAGAAATCGCAGTCGGTCGCTACGCTCCCTCCCTTTCGGTTTCTTAATGGTGAAGATTTCTCTTCATAGCCTCTATCCTATACTTTTATTTCTCTTCATAGCCTCTATACTATACTATTAACGGGAATAACATAACGATATAACAATTATGTCCGATCAATGTAGTTTGTGAATATTAATACTTTGCCTACGATCCATGTTTGCGTTATGTCACAATCGGAGTTTATATATGTGAGGTGTATACATTTGATCAGTGTCAATTTCGCCGTAAATGTCAGTTTGTTATCGATTTTATCACGTGACCGTGTTTGATAAATAGCGCTGGCGTTCCTACTGACATTCTTAAAAAAATCACCAACATTTTACCAAGTCTCCCAGACATAATCATTTATGATTTAGAATTATAACAGACACAGTTTAAAATAAAATGTGTGGACGATTTTCAGAATAATGATAATGGCTGACACAGAAGCGTCCGAGGATTCGTGTTATAGTACATCATTACGATCATAGTATGGAAACCGTCGTGTGGCTTTTAATAAATAAAATCGTAGGGAGGTTGTTATTATTTTGAACAGATTATAATAATAATGTATGGTAATAATGATAATGAGGGATTTTATTATAATTATAACCCACTGAAATCTTAGAAAAGTGGTGATTATAATAAATCAGTTAAACATATAGAAAAAAATAATTACAATCCCAGGGTCCCCTGCGGCTTTCCATACTACACGAACCACTAGTGTGAATGCTAATAAAATGTTTGCCAGAAGAAACTATCAACACCTGGTGGAAGTCCCGTAAACGCACTAATCAGCAAAATAAAACATGAGCACGTTTAGCAGGTATGCTACTTTCACTCTTCGATATTCCCAGTTAACAAGTCTGGTGAACAGTAAGAGTTTATGTAACGTGGAGCCTACTCGTTATACAAACAAACTGAAAGAACAGTTGTGGATATTTGTCATGTCATCGTCTGTTCTTGAAGTTTGTTGTAACGGTGGGTATTGTACAGCCATGAATACTCACCTAAGCAAAACGCAATAACGCGTTTAGATGAGGCTGAACAAATGAATATCTAAGCAGAAAAACGTTCTTGTAAATTATATATAAATGTTCAAAGATAATACAATACGTCTGGCGTGAGACTAAAACTAGATACAAATTTAAACTAGACCAGAAATTTAATATTCCCAAGACTTACGTTATCACGTAACATGGCTTCTGGGAGTGTAATAAAGCAATAACTTATTTCCCGTAATACACTGGTGTATTACAGATGCAAATGAAGACCGAATCACTGTGTTTGTATACAGTAAAACATTCAATATCAATTGTTTCCATGATATATCATACGCTGCGTTCAGACACCTGAACTATTTGTCATTATTTGTAAAAATTATACAGGTTTGTAACGTTAAATTTGGTTTAAGGTGTCGCATTATTTGTAGAGCGAACGCGTTACAAACTAATGTTTGATTAACATTATGATTTCTTTTACAAATTGTCGCCATATATAAGGTAAATTGACAACATTAATTTTAAAAGTGAAACTATCACGTCGTGTTATGTGATAAACAGAATCTTACATTCGTGACTGTGTATTATTGACTTTAATAAACTCGTTGGAGCCTCGTATCCTATCATTTTATCCAACGAGTTTATTAACATCAGAAATACACATTCACGAATGTAGCCGAGTATCCTATCTTTTTATACAATAAGTTTATTAAAATCAATAATACACAGTCAAGAATGTAAGATTCTCTATATACTAAAATAAGAGTTTAATCAGTCAACAGTAACACGGATAAACAGAAGCAAAACATGCGACATCACAAGCATAAACGGGTTGACAACAGATGTACTCATTACGTGGTCTGAGTATTAACTTTCATACCCATATATGACTTATTGCATAATATGTATGTACTTTGTAAGGTTTATTTGGGATGGCCTCGACCCAAATAGACCTATGACGAGGCTAATAAAAGTTCTTCTTCTACCCCATCCAACCCCTTCTCCAAGAAGCGAAAACGGGGTTGGCTGGGGTATGAAATAAAACCTTAATTTCAGCTTAGAAGGTTTGCATATTGAAAAATTAAAACATTTAATAGGTAATTTTAAACAGATAATCGCTATACTTTAGTAAAACATGTTTTTACACGTGTTTTATTGTCGAAATATCCGTTATAAAATCCTGCCAATAAGCTTTCCCATGGAATTAAGGCGGGACCACAAAATGGCTCCTAAACGGCCAGTCTCAAAGTGGCCGTTGTATGTTTAAACCAGGTTCTAGAGTGCATAAAACCCCACTCTTACCTAGTATACCAAATTAAACAGTATAACTACTAAACAATCGATATTTGTTTATACTTTTTAGCATTCTAACACGTAATACGATTTTCGCAATAAGTAGCACAAACGTACACACACGTATTAGAAATTAAATACAAAATTGATTTTTTTTTTAACATTTTATTCAAATATCAAGTGTACATACCTTTTTAGACATACGATACAGATGTGATTTTTACGACCTCATACAATACAGATATACAATACATATATCCCAAGCTGCTGCATTTCTCCAGTTAATCTTAAAATAACGAATTACAACATAAATAAATTGTTGGCATTTGTACACCAAAAAAAAAATCGAGTCATAGTTTGAAGCAAGAATTGTTATGTATGGTTCAAACTGTTACGCTTTTCTCAAAAATCACTCCCACTCCTATGGTGGCTGATTTCTGCCATTTGTCGTCTTTTCGTTATTTCGCCGCGAAAAGACGACAGAACGAAAAGACGAAAGGACGAAAAGACGCCAAATGCAGCGCGAAAAGACGACAAAATGAAAAGACGACAGAACGAAAAGACGACATTTCATGGGCGAAAAGACGACAGAACGCCATGCGAAAAGACGAAAAGATGACACTTCAGCCGCGAAAAGACGCCATTTGATATTGTCGTCTTTTCGTTATTTCGTGTGGCCTTCTGTCGTCTTTTCGCGATGCATTTGTCGCCCTTTCGTTCTGTCGTTCTGTCGTCTTTTCGTTCTGTCGTCTTGTCTTGTCGTTCTGTCGTCCTTTGACATGCGCATTTAATAACACAGGGATTACACATTACACATTTTCCCATGCAAAAGGCCGCAGTGCCGCATCACGAAAAGACGACAGAACGAAAAGACGCCAAATGCATCGCGAAAAGACGACAGAACGACAAGACGACAGAACGACAAGACGACAGAACGAAAAGACGACAGAACGACAAAACGAAAGACGCCAAATGCATCGTGAAAAGATGACGGAACGACAAGACGACAGAACGACAAGACGACAGAACGACAGAACGAAAAGATGACATAACGACAGAACGAAGAGACGCCAAATGCATCGCGAAAAGACGACAGATCGACAAGACGACAAGATGACAGAACGACAAGACGACAGAACAACAGAACGACAGAACGAAAAGACGTCTTTTCGCGTTGCATTCTGTCGTCTTTTCGCCCATAAAATGTCGTCTTTTCGTTCTGTCGTTCTGTCGTCTTTTCGTTATGACGTCTTTTCGCGCTGCATTTGGCGTCTTTTCGTCCTGTCGTCTTTCGTTCTGTCGTCTTTTCGCGGCGATATAACGAAAAGACGACATGGCAGAAATCAGCCACTTTAACTTTCGCAAAATGCTACATTTGGGGATTCGTTCGGTATCTTCTTTAAAACACAAGCATTGATTCTCTTTCACAATAAGAAATTCGGAGAGGAAGGCTTATATATAAATGGTATTCAATAAACTTGTTCCTAAATTTTAACAAATACAGGAATACTGCTGGTGGTGCTTTTCGTGAAGACCCGACAACCAACATGCAGTAGACAAAAAGTGCTTCGCCCGGGACTCGAACCAAGGGCTCATCGTGACAGCAGTAACCTCCAAGCTGTTCAGAACACGCGATTGACAATCGATTATTAATCATATACCTGCGCATGTGTATGCTTTTATACTTTTTCTGCTGTCAAATACCATATAGAATACAGTCTTACATGCTGCAAGTGATCCCTAAATGTTTTTTAACGGAAGATGGTTAACACCTTTATGAAAGAATTTTAAAATAACGTACGGATCGCGAAACCAACTCCTTGTTCAACAGAAAAGATAAACTAGCTAATGATGTAGAACTACGAAATACCACGTAATGAACTATTTATGTAAGAATTACTGCCGCTTTTGATTAGCATGGTAACACGTGTCTCTCTAGATTATGGTGTAGATTAGATACAGGTTTATAAACAACTGATATACATTTGTCTGTATATAATATGCACATTTACCCAATTGTAATAACTTTTGCCACCTTGATAATCAAGTTTATGTCTAATCTGAACAGGTCTTTAACTGCATTTTGACCTTTAACCTACGATCGGTTCTTAGACTTGTGTATCAATCATAAAGGCTAAACCATGTAACTCTCCGACAGCAATACACGAAGAACATGTATCCTTTTCAAGTAAACTAGCCCGCATTAAAAAAGTTAGCCACACAACTGTGTAAACTCCCTTTAACTAATACAGAAAGATGTCATGTGATGCTGACTATTGGAACGACATTTATCTCATTTATCACCTTCTTGTATGACAACCTAAAACTTGGAGGAAATGTGTCATTAAAATACAATTTGCAACCTGCCCAGGTTCTATTGTGCAATATACCTTTTGGAGTTTATATAACTTTGACTATGACTATTGACTATAAACCCCAGAGCTACACAAACACACACACACACACTCTGTAGTGTGGAACCCTGCAGAGAAGTTGTTATTTTGAATCGACACAGCACAGAAGGGTTTTATAAGTTGGTGACCATGCACTAACTGGTTTAAAGGGCTGTGTATTGACTAGGGACAGGCCGAAAAGAAACAGATAACTGAACTTCAATGAACCCCTTGCAAAAAATACCTGGTGCAGTATAAATAAAACATCAACCTGGTGCAGGATAATGAAACCTCATCGATCTAAAAGGATTGGCCCAACAATAAACCAATGATCAAATGGAATACCCTTAAATTGAGGCATTATGATAAGTATGTAACTTTTGTCCATGTTTTGAATATGGACACCACTGATAAAGCACTGTCGATGCATTAAATATGAATGTATTAAACAAATGTAGGGAGATATTCCCAAACTCTACACGACATAGTTTCGAAAATCACAAAGCTGCTATGTAGCGAATGTTTTTCTCGTATAACAAGTAAAAAGTGGAACTTTACATACAATACCAACACTGGAGGACTCTATGACCTGTTCCACACATTGCATCCGATACCGACATAACTTTTGACTGGTGTTAAGACAACTCGATGGTTACACAAAATACCAACACTGGAGGACTCTATGGTTACACAAACTGAAATATAGGGCAAAATGTTCGAGAGAATGAAACAAAATAAATCTTGAAAGAAGTGATAGAGATCCAATCATAATTAAGCATCAGCAGCAACAGCATTCGTATATAAAAATCTGTAATGAAGACATTATTGTACGCAAACTGAATAATTGTAAAGCTGATCGCTAGACGAAAAGCATAGGATGTTTTATAAACAGTCAATTTAGAAGAAAGGAGGCATGAATTGATTTTAAACTGTTAAACAGTATTAATTCAAATGAAAAATAATGCGAAAACCAAGACAATGCTTCCGCACTATCATAGACGCACGCCCCGACAGTATGACGGAACCTACCGCTCTGGGTCATGAATATGCATTGCCTCCATTGTCAGAACGACAACTTTTATTAGCAACAACAGTCAACGGCAGCAAGTTAAAATTAGCTGATATCAACAAACTGTTGAGATATACTTATCCGCAGTAAGAAAACATATTGCCTAAACACTCCAAATACATGGTTAGCATCATAAAACACGATTACACCAACAGCCTTGGAGTTAAATAATAGCAGCAGGAGCTGAAAACATAGTGCACAACAACGATAATGATAACAGTAGGCGAACATTATGGCGTAATAAACATTTCTCCATCGAGTAGATGGTTTCCAACAGATTATTCCTCTATAAATGGTTTTCATAATAGTTATTAAATAATAAGTGCAGTAGCTATGGACATCATCCGCAGAATGACAACAATTATATTTAGCTCTGCCTTGAGTCGAATAATAATATTTTTCTAATGTGACTCACTGTTATTTACAGTTTTAATTGCCTCTCGAATGACTCAATAATTATTATTATTTTCATTGTTTTTGCAAATTGAATAAATTTGAGTTGAAGATGTAGTCTAACTACTGTCATTACAAACAGGATATTGTTTTTATTTTGATACCATTTTCAATTTCCTAGTGTGAACTGTTTGCAGTAACAAACAATCTACCGCCACCATATCTACAACGAACTTGCAATTTTTTTAACGTGATTTTTGCATTATCTACGACAACAGCATTATAAAGCGTATAAAAATGAGTCCTGTTTCCCGGAGGCTGTGATCTGTTCCTCTATCTGACGAACGTCTTGTGTACGGCCTTTTCTGCAACCAATCGAGTCACTCAACGATATGTGACGTCACTGAATAGCTGAACGTACACCCTTTGGATCTGCTGGGAGGCAACCACTGACTTTTCCAGGTGGGATCATCAACCACGTTACCGGCAGAGAACTAACCATCGAACTGTTCGGCTCGCTTTCCACGACTCATTATCCAGTGTGATTATGAAAACAAAAAAGAGGCGTACAATGTATAAACCTAGCACAAATGAGTACAGATGGAGTACAAATGAAAATAAAATCCTAAATAGTAATACCAACTTATTATAATAACTGATTGTGCAGACTTCATGTAGATCTAGTCTGTTTATTTTTTTTAATTTTTTTTTTTTTTAATATTATTAGCATTATTATATAATTATTATATTTATTTAATTATTATTATTACCCCACTATTATTATTATTCCCAACACCCAAAAACTCCCTCAGTCGAAACGCACCGAGACACAGAAAGATGCTGTAGCATTTAGATATGATATACACTTTAGATTCCTTTAGCCAGCCAGTACATTTCCATTGACTGATATATAACCCCCAGAGGGCAAGGCACACTGCCTGTAGTATTTTGGAAGAGATTGAAATCAGTTCGCATACGATCATCACTAAATAAAGATTCACTATTACAGACGTCTTGTTCTTTAAACACACCCAACAAGCGTAACACTTGCAACAGTCCTAAACATATTCAGTTAAAAAGTAGTCTAGCGAGACGCAACACAACCACATTGTTCTAATTTAGCATATATATCGAAACCGCTGATTGACCCACTTAGCGTGGGAATTAACAGCGTGGGGAACAATGACTCACTCCACATTTCGGCAATATTAATAAAATGAGTTATGAGAACGTTTATTTAAAGTAAATATCAATGAGAAAGGGAATCTCACAGGATATAAACAAAGGAAGAGACGAAATAAAGCTTTAAATTGAAAGAAAAAGTTGGTCTGACGAGAATCGGAAATGGCCGTCAAACAAAGGAAAATGAAAACGTTATTTGCATCCTGCCACAACGTGAACATCTCTATGAATAAATTGAAACGAATACGACCTAATCGAAGCTAAAATCACGAGCAATCGGATTATTACAAAATCATAGATCCTGCGAGTCTAATTTCAAGGAAATTAAGTTTTTAACTGTAAGCTCAAAAAACATCATACCTCTCTGTTAAAATCTTGAGTTGCCTCCAATAATTCTTGACTATAACAGATATTATAGTCAGTACTATTTTCATCGACAGATGTATAGGCTGTTTCGAAGGTTAGCTTGTTACTCAGTTAATCATCATAACTAACAGGGCGGTTAACATCGCCAGTGTGGTAGTAAAGTAACGTTGATTTATTCTTGCTTTCATCAGGTTTTTAGCGCCGTGAATTTAATAAAACCAAATGTAATGCTTGAGTAAAAATTTATATTCACAAACTGATTAATTTTTCTTTTGATATGTTTTTCTTAATGTTTACACCTTTGGCGTTTTTGTCTTGACGAAATCTTAGAAGTTTTTTTTTCAAAACTAAAAATAAATAAAATAAGTTAACTTTCAACAATTTAACCACATATACCATGTTAATCCGTTACATTAACATAATAACCGCAGACTTTGCAGTTTACATCACCTCTCATGAACAGAATCAATAAAACCGAGTTTGCTACGTTTATATATTGTTTGTGTTTGTTGCTTCCAAGGGATCCCCTTTTCAGTATTTGTTCTAAAGACACGCATTCAACAAGAACATGGATAAAAATTATTGACACACACATGTAGATATTAAAAAGAATATGAAAGGAGAAATTTGGAAATCGTCGAACACGATAAATATAAATACAAATATACTGCAGTCTCGGTTTGATGGAGACCGTTCATGATCTAGCTATCGTTCACATCCTCTAGCCCCGGGTTGAGCTCAATATTTAAAATGTCCATAATATGAAACTTTGTGCCATCTCAAAGATGGTATACATATGGCGGTAAACATGGAACCTTTAGTGTGGTATTTCATAACAGTTCATAGCCAGCGTCGTATGGTCCCAGTTTCTAACGAAATGCTTTGCCCTAAACGAGAAAAGAATGAGCGAATAAACAAAATGGAATTTAGCTTGGAGCAGAGGTTATGAAGCCTGTGTATCACAAGAAACATTTAAAATACTAACTTAACAAGAAGACATGATATCCTAAGGCTGATTAAACAATGCACATAGCCTAAAGGCTGGAGTAATGGAACCACCTATTCGATATTAAAGTAAGAAAACAAAAGTATTTCAGACTATACCACCGATACATGTATATAAATATCGGGCTCAACGATCTCCAAAGATCGGAATAAATAACAGTTATTCTGATTGCAAGCACGAACCGAAACAAATGTAGGAACTATGGACTACAGTCAACCAAAAAAACCCATCACTGTAACAGTGCAATGATAAATAAGATGCAAAGTATATGACATCACAAACATGCAATTTTTGGCAATAGAGGCTACCGCCTTGGAACGGGCAGTGGCAAAATCGCCACTGTGGTCTTAAACCATGTTCTTTGGTGTACTAAACCTCACTCCTACCCTATTGTCTGTCATAAAACGTGACAGTGTAATTAAAGAAATCACCGCCAGGCTATATCCTCTAAAAATCTAGGCAGCATTAATACGCAATATAAGTATAACAAAAAGATGATCATGTATATATGAATATAACAACACAATCACAACGCAAGTACTCAGTGACTTGGCAGAAGCCAGAGTGACACGAGAATAATGTTTAACCATTAAGGGCACGAACAGACAAGACTGAAGACAAGCATCAAACGTTACCTTCCTTTCAGGATTTAGGAAGACTTCAGCATAGGGTCCACAATCTGTCCATTCATCTCACAATCAAAGAGGAAAGCAATGTGACGAGCTGTAAATGGGCTCAACCACTAAACATGCAGTACGTTGCAAAGTGATATAATCATAACCTCTTTTGATAACCGTTTTAACAAGTTTAATAAAGATTTATGAAAGTGCTTATCTTCTATTATGCTTATCTTACGAAAATACGAAGTTGGTAAATAACATCACCATAGAAGTCAGGTTGTGATACTACTTGTCCCAGAAGAGTTCTCAGATTACTTTATATTGTAAACATGGTAAAAGCAGATCAGTGTTACGATAATACAAGTGTTCAAACGGTTTTCTAAGTTAATGGTAACGGTAGCCTTGATGGAGTGACTGTTTTAGTTATGCAAATGTTACGAATATTAAAGTCCTCAACTAGACTGCAAGCTATAGAAAAACTAATAAGCTGAGACATCTATATCCCATCAGATTTTGCTCTGGTCATACTGTTTATTATCATTTTTCAATTTTCGATTGAGCGATGCAAAGCGAGAAAAAAAGCGACAGTATCAGGAATATTAGCTTTATTAAGATGAGGTTCTTTGTCAGAATAATATGACTTTGACAAAACGTTTGTCCTACGTTTCGCAGTAGGTACTGCATTTATATTTTGTATAGTTATGCATTTGTATGGAGTAAAGAAGTATTTAAACAAGATGGACTAATTCGACTGTTGAGATAAAGCATGCTCGAATTAATATTCATGATTAACCTGTTATTTGTGTTTTGATTAATTTAAGAGGCAGTTTGAAAGTTATTAAGTTTGTGATTATAAACTAAGGTACATTTACGGCAAAGTGTTGTTGTTCGCACGTCTCCACGTCACTTTGAATAGCATAGCGCGAGAAACACGGTTTATATACATGTATATAGAAAAAAACAGAACAGATATTTTATTTAGACTTGTACAAAGTACATCGTCATTCAGAACATATATACAATATACGAATATAACAAAGTTATATATATATATAAAATAAATTATATATAAACCTGAGAATTCCAATAAGAGATCGTTGATATTTTTTTCTGTCTCTTTGCCTGGAAACCTTAGGAGCTAATTAATTGCGTCGGGCGGAGGGCAATTTGTTCAGTAGGATACTACCAGCATATAGATTTCTTTTGGTCTTCACAGCAGGTTTAATATACAGAGCTTGAAAGAAGACTATTTCGTAGCTCGTGAGTTTAGTTGAACGTACTGCGGTTCGTCAGTTGAATTGTAGAACGTACGTTCGAACTACAGGCTGAACAAGGGACAGGTCAAAACAGGTACAGCTCAGAGATTGATGCTGATAATTAAACCGTTGTAGGTTGATACAAATTGTTCAAAGTGGTTGAACATACGTTCGAAACCTGATAGTTATCTAAGTGATAGCTCAGGCTAGTGACCAGCCCAACCTATGAGGCTGAGACATCAATATTAATAAAGGGTTGGGGCTATAATACATGATAGTTCATTGCAGTGTTCAGCTCCACGTATGATGCTGAAACACTTAGCTTTTAAAGGTTATGGTTTGCAAGATCGTGATCAAACCCTTTATTTTACTTTATTGCGGATATATTGTTATATAGTTGTAGGTTCGAACAGGTAAAGTATTGAACCATTTGTTTAGTTATAACTCAACGGATATTGATAGCAGCTCGTGTTTGGAGCTCATTGTATATGAATGTGTTTTAGAATCATTGCTTTGAACAATTAACATTGTACATTTGGTATAATCATAAGGCAGGTAGCCTGAGGAAAATGTAATGTATATAAGGTTCAACGTTTCATGTGTTGAACCTCGTTGTCTGAAACGTGGTGTTAATGTTTCAAACTAAAGCTAGACTGTATACTCAGCTTAAGACAATGTCACCTTATGAAATGACACGTTTTAAAATGCAGGAGAGTTCGTAGAAAATAATAAGTGCGTTCATATCGTACGAAAGGTCAATTTAGAACTCCAGCTCCTGACATGCTTAAGGGTATATATTATTTATCATAGTAGAAGAGGAAATGTTTCAATGGGTAACATAGCATCCAGACACCGAAAGGTGTAAATTAAGGCTAATATGTCATCTGGCGAAGTATCTGGTGAAATATTCAAAATGACATCTCCTCCATAGCTAAACAAAAACAAATCCGAGGCAATAGGTGTACAGTTAGTACCCACAGGGATACACAAATGTGCCTATACACAGTAATTCCATGCCATACCAGACGAAAATATCATCTAATAGAAAATATGACAGATTCACAAACTTCTTGACACGCCTGCATGGTATAATTACCTAAACTACCATTATAGTTTATAGACTGTCCCGAACATTTCTAATACTTTCTACTCAGCTCAAGTTACATGATAATCAGCTTTGTGGTCGGCATACACAGCGTGAGGTCAATGAAATGACAACAAATCACCTAAGATGCCAGCTAATGAGCTCAAACTTTGTCCATGCAGAATTAAATGTTAGAAGTATATATCACTGCCTTATCTATATTTGTATTTTGTTACACCAACTTATTTCTAATTTTCTAAATGTGCCTATCTGCTCTCAGATAATTGATAATTGATGCCCTGCTGTGCGAACATGGGTATTTTATTGCTCTGCGGACAGTTAATTAAATGGATGAATTATAGCGAATTCTCAATAAACAGGGAAATCTCGGGACAGTATATAAACTGTTTAATGAAAGGCGTTTTATTGTCACAGGCAAAAATGTATTTTTTTTCTAGCAGAAGTCTTATATTTTCATCGTACAGGGATTGTATGGCAATTGTACGTTTGATGCTTTTCTTAAATATTGTCTTGTCGTACCGTTAATGGTTCAAGATATTGGTGTTGCCGTATTCTGAAAGAAATAATAGCTTTATACTTATCTTTATGTGCAAGTACATTTTGAGCAATATCTGTTGCATAGTTATATTCAGTTCACAACCCTTATTACTGCTATCGTGACAGTCGTCTTTTATTTGAAGACTTCCGTCAATTCTGAATTATCTCTTGTTCAATATCTTGATGTTATTATTCAAATTAAGAATTTAGAGCATTCTTGATTTGTTTGTTTGTATGGTGTTTACGTCATTTCATCACATGTAAGATTATATATGACGCTCCCGCCATATGTAAGAATCGACACTTCCTCACTTAAAAGTCGAGCTCCCAATGGGATTCGAACACGCAGCTATGAGAGGCGTTCTTGAAGAACAGCGGAAGAAAGCTGATATTAAACACAACCAAAGAAAAGTTGAATTATAGTACACCCATTTTGGCATTCAAAAGTGTATTTCATACTATTTGTTTCCTAATTCAACCATTTGCACTATGTTTTATGAACGGACTTACATATCATACGCAATAATATTAAAACAATCTCGGAAAAAATCTCAGTTACATGGCGCTTAATTCGGTGTAAGTAAAACAGCGTTACAGGATAGCAGCACCTAGTGAGTGCATTAAAGCGACACAGATCAATAATGAGATATATTAAGAAATGGCATTTTTACAAGTTTCTCAGTTTTAAAGCAAGATGTACAATACATTAAGTATTAAATAGAGTATGGTCTCATCGAGTTGGTTGATTTAAACATTGAGATGGGCTTAGTCTATCGAGGTTTTTAAACCGACCAACGAGATGAGACCATACACTATTTGTTTTGTAGAATGTTCATTTCAGCTGTCTGCCATACTCTAACTTCCAATAATGGTAGTTAGAGTATACCATTTATTCTGACAGATGTTATTTTCAATTAAACGATTTACACCTGTTTATGCAATTACAAAGAAAATTTCAGTGACCATGCTACAAATAAATCCAGTAAATATAATAAAAACCTCAAACTATATTTTTTTCGTAACCATGGATTAATAAGTACTCGATCGACTTGTTGTGCCATTCCCTCTAAAAAACATAACACAATCTCTGAAATATTATATCAAGCGGGTACATATACTTAAACTACATTTGCATTTAGAAGTTTGCATTATTATGAGGGTTAAAATTGACAATTACATAACCCAGACTAGACTATAACGTGTCTATAAACAACACACAGTTCACGCCTATAAGGGATGTTCAAAACGCAATACACACTGTGGATTATCACGCAAATAACCCAAATTACCAAAATGCTTTAATTTCTGTTTTATCCCTTGAAAGTATTCCCCATTATTCAAAACGCATAACTTAAGAACGTGAATTCACTTCCAGAATATGTAATTGTAAGCTGACATCGGCACTCTCTTGATGGTCAGCAGAACCAAAAACATGTCTCGAATGATATCTGCGACCGAATAGGAGTTTTTGGGAGAAGGGAAGGACAGTTACTTTTTCTGTCTCAAGACATGTGCTTACAATGTAAGGCCCGGGCTTATAAATTATCAATTTGAAAAAGAAAAGGAAAAAAAAGTCCGAAAATGCAATAAGAAACTAAAGCCAGAGTGGGTGTCTCAAATTTGTCAAACAAATATTTCTACAAATACCAGACAAGTGTTTTGTCAGATATACGCCTAAACGAACCATTGCATAGCTAAGTTTAAAAACAAACAAAAACAAACAAACGGGGAAGCATGCCTATATACACTCAGTACATTTGAAAACGCAACACTTTGGTTTTTGTAATTTTTTGAAAAGTATAAAAGCTAGAACAATGCAATTTCATGTAGTATATATTTAATCATGATTTAATAGATGGTCAAAATTTCATAGCCAACATCAATATATTTCTTATGAAAATCAACGGTTCAATTACCCCTATCCAAATTAAAATAAACACTTTCAATACCGATTGTGCCACCACGAGCGTCTATTAAGCTTAACATCTACGGTGCATAGACAGTATTTTGGATGCAATCACTTGCTGTGGCACACGCTGCCATTCGTCTTGTAGCGCTACACGAAATTCCTGCGGTGTGGTAGAGGGGTTTACGCGGCCATAAACACGTCGCTCCAAGTCATTTATTGTGCGTCTGAAATGAAACGAACCATCAAAAATTTAAAAAAATCTAACATTTTCACTTTTTTTTTTAATTTATGACATTTATGCTGTTTTTGTAGTTGTTACGTTTATTGGCCTACTTACAAACCAATTATGGCTGAATTAGAATGCATTCTGCACAAAAAAGGTGACGCACCACCATTCAAAATTTGAAAATAAGGCAATTTTATTTTTAGTAATTTGAAAAAAGTGACAATGCTTATTGGTTATAGTGGATGAAAACACATACCCATGAGTACCAATCGTGTGTCTGGCTGTATCAGAAGCTGGCAGGAATCTGTTTCTGAGATGTGATACCCTCAGTCTGATGTCCTGTCTGGGGGTGGTTACTCGCTGCCTGCCTGGTCTAGAACGGTCCCTGACAGTGCCTGTCTGTTGGTAGCGTGTCTGTAGCCTAGATATAGTTGAGACATGGCAGCGAAGTCGTCTCGCTACCTCTCTTTTAGTGGCACCAACAGCCGTCATCCCAATAGCCTGATTTCGCACATGTTCAGCTAAACGTAGCATAATGATTTGTGGATAAAATCAAATCATGTTGTGTTTTTATACTATACCGATGTTAGCGCTTTTAAGATAAATATAAATAAACTTGCTTATATCGTGATTATTCCAGTTCTCGTGCAAAATGTGTTTTCAGTGTTTCAGGTAGTGTAACTCTTGTGTAATTCTAAATTGTTAAATTTTAACAATAGGCACAAAGGAATATGTATACTTTCCTAAAATTCAATGTTTGTTTGAACGAAAACCGCGTAGATAAAAAATATATGAAAGTCAAAAATGTTGCGTTTTCAAATGTACTAAGTGTATGCATTTGAGGTCAACTATACCCCTGAGATATTTTTGTTGAGTACTGATTTTCTATTAGCACTGATATTTACAACAAAATATCAGCTCACCCCATCCACTTTATATCTTCAGAAGATTTCCAGTTGAAATGTTTTTAGAGAGAGAGACATGACTAAACAAGTGACTATCTTTGATTCAATCTAACTGCTGATTAGCGTTCCACTTTTATTATGGATAAATAACTTATGCTTACTAACACATTGTGCAATATAATAACATGATTAACATGGCATGCTTTTTTCATGAGCCATATTCTGAAGAATGTTGGCAACGTTTGACTTAGATGTATTAGTTATTAATTAGGCGTATAGTGTTTCGGGTAAACGTAATTAGTAACACACCTTTCAAGAAATATTCCATAGCGTTGTTTTATTTTACCGTTATTAACTATATGTAAAATGCGGTTTCTTATAAACCTCAGCCTTCGTTTGCGGACACCTAGATCAACATTTGAACAAATCCTTATCATTCATAAGAGGAATGAACCTTTTAAACACAGATGTAAGATATTGTGGAGCAGGATTATTGACGCATTTGTAAACCTGTACTACTATATATATCGATCATGGATATTGCTTTTGAAATAAGGATTTTGAAGTTTTTGTTGATTCTATTAATGTTGTTACTAGAGCAATTCATTACTTGGTCCAGCCTTAATTCCATTAAGCGATTTGAAAGCTTATATTAGCAGGATTTCATAACGGATATTTCGACAATAAAGCACTTTTATTTAACATTTTTTACTGAAAAAACGCAATAATCTGTTTAAAATTATCTATCAAATCACTATATGAAAACCTTAAAGCCGAAATTAAGGTTTTATTTCATACCCCAGCCAACCCCGTTTTGGCTTCTTGGAAAAGAGGTTGGATGTTATTTCAGATAAACACTGATCCAATTGAGTCATCTTCACCCCTTTTTTGTGTAATGTATCGTGGATCAATGGGAACACAAACATGTGGTTTTCTGACTGGTATTTTATTTGGGTGAATAGCATAAAACAGCATTATCAAACCCAGTCTGGATATTGAGCATTGTATTGCCGAGGTTGTTTAATTGACAATTGTGACTGCATATCAATGTCTTGAACGATTGTTTTTCATCTGGTGACAGATCTTATAAGCGTTTTCGATGTTTGTACAATGAGCGAATTTAATACTATTTACTAATCAAATGCTGTTTAACTGCTCATATACCCACATCAGAGGGAGGGGAAGGATACGCAGGAATCCAAGAGTCTTACGATTACTTAAATATACTCTTACTGACGAATAATATACATGTTGTTCCTTGACGTGCTCGAAAGATAGGCTTCGAAACACGAGACACCCAGTTTTACCGTTCCATTCATGATAAAAATGATTTCTCAGTTTCATATGTCCGTGTAGACGATGCTATCTCTGCAATCAAGGGTTTCGGTACCGGTGCACTCCTTTGCAAAACCGATATTGTTGACGCTTTTATATTAATACCTATTCCATCGGATTTATGGAAATATCACGGTGTATCATGGAAAGAAAACATTTACTTTTTCACTAAACTATGTTTTGGCTCTAGATATAGCCCTAAAATATCTATAACACCCAGCTGCGACGATGGAGAGAGGTCGATGGCGCTTCTGACACACATTTTCATTCCAATTCACCCAGATAAAACATTAGGGCCAGACACATGTATGGTATTTATCGGTATAACTCTCGATATCATACAAATGCAGGCGTCTTTACCGTGTTGAGCGCACAGGTACCGGACGCGGTGTTTGGTACCCCATGGTACCCCCACCCCACATGAGGTACCCCCCACCCACCACCCCTCACTCTACAACCCCACAAAAAAATTCATATTCTTTACATAGTAAAGGTATGCATCTTCAGTACAATAACAAATAGGTACATCCGTAGCTACGAGTACAGGTCATCTAGAATGGGTTCCATCCCGGACATACTGGTCTCGTTCATAGCAGGAGGCATGCCATTACTAAACTCAACTGTCTTTTTATACCGTGTTTCACGCGCTTGGATACACCACTGCCAGCTCTCCCTATAATTGCAATAAATACTGCGTTCATCGCACAAAACACGCTTGCAAATAGTAACACCAATTAAACTATTAATCTTACCGATCGAGATACCATCCAACTTGCTGTATGGAAGCCGTAGTACGATAAGAAACAACCAGCAACTTTCGACGCTCGCTAGAAAGCCATGACAGTTTCCGTGACCCGAAAGTGCTTACAACTGAAACTCGATATCCGCACAGCTGGTTTCTTACATCATTCAACTGCGTCGTAAAGCTCTAGGAACCAGTCCCCGGAACTAGTAAATCTTGTACATTTGAGTATATGTAAATAAAACGTGTTTTTCAGGTGAAAGATGTATACTCTAAATGAAAAACAGGAATCTGCCCTAAGTTTGGTAATGTCAGGTCACAATCTTTTAATAATTGGCGCAGCGGGCACAGGAAAATCGTTCCTAGTGCATGAAATTGTTCGAAGATGCGCAGATAAGGGCGTGCGTGTGTCGCTAACTTGCACCACTGGCATAGCTTGTGCCGTGTATGAACACATTCCAGTGAAAGCAAAAACGATACACCAATGGTCAGGGATTGATGATGGACGATACTCACCGACAGAAATTAAGGAAGTACTAAACAATAACGCAAAATAC
The DNA here is from genome assembly GCA_037043455.1 of Cyrtodaria siliqua. Classification (NCBI taxonomy): domain Eukaryota; kingdom Metazoa; phylum Mollusca; class Bivalvia; order Adapedonta; family Hiatellidae; genus Cyrtodaria; species Cyrtodaria siliqua. The sequence continues at coordinate 133,371 of JAWPHD010006976.1, forward strand.
GCAGAAACAATGAATACTATTCGAAATACAGATTTGTTAATTATTGATGAATGTTCCATGCTCAGTAAAACTATGTTCAACAGCTTGAGTGAAGTGTGTTCATTGAAAAATGAAAAACTGCTGTTTGGTGGCATTCAACTTGTTCTGTGTGGTGATTTCTTCCAACTCCCACCAGTACCAAATCTACTTTACAACGAAGATGGCGAATTTTGCTTTACAAGCGAGTTGTTTTCCAATGTTTTACGTCATAGAGTGACCCTTACAGACGTCGTTCGTCAGACTGAGTACCAGTTTATAAAGGCAATTCAGGAGGTATCGCGTGGTACAGTGTCTAATGAAACCGATGATTTTATGGCAAATCTGAACAGACCACTTCAGAATGGAGATGACAGTATCAAATTATTTTCTACGAATGACCACGTAGATGATTTTAACAGAAATAGTTTAATAGACTTTTCTGGACCAGTATATTAATACATTTCAAATGACAGTGGTGAAAGTAGATTCTTATCACATATTCTTGCACCACACATACTTTGGCTGAAAATTGGAGCTCCAGTGATTTTACTTCGTAACCTTTCTGATAAGCTTGTAAACGGACTTCGGGGAGAAGTTTACGATATAGATGACAATGGACCAGTTGTCGAATTTCCTTCCATACAGATGAAAGATCCTATTGAGAAACTGAAATTTTCAGCTAAATTTCTTTTTAACATGTTTAAAGTAACATTGTTTTTGAAGAACATAATTAAATGAATTAAAGGGACACATGGCAATCTGGAACTTTTTATCAGACATTGAAACTAGCCTGTCCATTTGTTTATCCAGTATCATTTTCAGTAAAAGCTGGCTGCATATAGTTAATTGGAAGTTATGTAGAAAACAATAACGAATCGTCGATAAGCCGTCAGTAGTTTAAAGATCAAGATTGCCGTGTGGCCCTTTAATACAATATTTCTACAAAAATACTAATATTGATAATCAAATCACAGATATGTTGTCACAGTTATGATTTACTTTACAAATTATTTTACGTCAAATATAATACCTGTAATTGCCAAAAATTGTGTGATTCGTTTTTTAGTACAAGAACTGATATTTCCAAGATGCCCCGTATCTGACAGGTGTAATACGCTGCACGAAAGATTGTTGTAGCCTTTGACCGCTTCCACGTGGGTTTGAGTGTGTTATATGGGAAACTTTGCTAGTTAGTTATGAGAGGATGGTGATTCTACTCACATTTACGAATCTGTTCAGATACGTGCATGCAAGATCTTTTTGCAGCAATAAAAAAAGGCAATACTAGTATATGAGGTAACTGCTGTGATTTATCAAGGCCTTGACAGAGTGTTGCTTTTTAGTTTTCAGTCCGAGACAGAACAGGGATATTGCTGTCCAGGAGCAGTTGCCGCTGAAATTCGCTTATGCCCTAACAATACACAAGTCACAAGGGATGACTATTGGCAGGTACACGTCTTACACAAATATATCTTGAAAGGGACACACAGTAATCTTGATTTCGTTAAAATAATACGTAATTTTAATTGTTGCAATCTGACATTAATATTAATTATTAGAGTAGTGCAAAGGAAATTGTTTATACACAATAATAAACTTTCCTTGATTATATTCAACCAATAATATCTTTAAATGTATTTTAAAAAGAACATTTATATTTTTCAAGAATTAGTAGTTTTGTTTAATATACATGATATATATGCTGCATGTATAAAGTTAAATGATACTGGATTAATAAACGCGGTGATGCGTTTAATGTTCGGTAAATACTGCAAGATTGCCATGTGACCCTTTAACATATAAAAAAAAAGAAGATGTTACAAAGGTTGATTTTTTTATTTCATTTTATTTTTGAAATGTCTTTTCTGAAACTTGTTCATTACTTTTTTTTATATATTTTGTGGGTAGTAAAGAAACATATTTTCAGTGTTTTTATTTTATTATTATTATTATGTCAAGGGTTTACACGTCTGTTGTCGGAGTTTATGTGGGGTTTTATTATTAGAACTTGTATAAGAGGTAGGAGCGTCTCCATGGCCGAAAGGTTAACGGCGGTGCGTTGTAAACCTTCACCTCTAAGACGAGAATCTTTGAGATAACATCCATTTTAGACATTACAGCATCCACAGGTACTTATGGGCCTGTTGTTTCTAACTTATTCTACAAATGAACGGGAGAACTTTCTTCAAATCATACATGCTGCATGAAATAAAATAAATGTGGGCTCCATTTCCCTCATATTTGTGTACATGTATCTGTACATTTCGGGGTGGGGGTGTGGGGAGGGGTTTGGGGCTGAACCAACAGAGCTACTGCCACAGGCCAGTGCGAGGACTGTTACAGCTGAATATGTTTCATATGCTACCCTTCCGATACATTTCTATATGTTCCTTTTGCTTTCTTTTCATCAGTGTTGAAGTGGACTGTGATGGAATATTCAAGCCGGGGCAGCTTGGTGTGGCTATAGGCAGGGCAAGAACCAGTGCAGGACTCAGAGTAATCAACTTCAGTCCAAGGGCTTGCATGCAACACCAGGACACAGTGACAACCTTTGTCCAAATCGACTCGGAAGAACCATCTGAAGACATGAGTTGTTGCCAAGTGCGCACAAGGTAAAATTTCAAAAATATGAAATTGCTTACCTAGCATTTGATGATTTTAATGGTGTTCTTCTCACTGACTGGGGTAGGGTTTTTTCTTTTCACAGCCGATTTCTTTGGGATGCAGTCAAACAGCATTGCCGCATCACGGGCTTTTCCAGCATTTCCTTTAATGGATACCGTTTTTT